>CM076581.1:568059221-568216989 GCA_034641835.2 Pinus albicaulis
GCCTGAAGGATATTCTTGCGTCAAGGGAATTAACAATGGGATAATATTTTTCTATGATGCAAATATGGCTTCAATAGGTATGGCCTTTACACTTGGAAAAGTATGTGATCTTTAACATTAAGAAAATGGATATGAAGACAATGTTTCTACATGGAGAACTAGAAAAAGATATATACATGGAATACTCTAAAGGGTTCAAAGTTTTTTGTGGGGGGGTTGGGAGGGAGAGGCAGAGAATTGGTCTACATTTATTGACATAATTCATTGTATGGCTTGTAGTCACTAAGGAGATGGTATTTAAGGTTTGATGGTGTTGGGTCTGTTTACTAGGTAAACTAACACAAGTATTTTATTATCAATCCGGGTTTGTAAAACTTGGAAGCATGTCCAAAATATATGGATTTCAACTACAGTCAATTTTTAGAAGATGAATTATTGAATTTAAAGGAAATGAATATTACAATAATAAAACTTAACTAAATAATTTCTAATTCAATATGTAATAAACAGAAGAAGAAGCTCCTAACTTAGGAGAACTAGTTTGACCTTCTCTACAATACTACTTCATGAACATAAATCAAAAATCACTAATGAACAATAGCTTAAGATGCATAAAAGAATAATAGAAGAGGCTCCTAACTAAGAAGGTCCTTGTTGTCCTTCTTTATAAATTTATTCATCATTAATGCCATTGTATGAAAACTGGAAATTTAGAAAATCACTTTAAACAAAAGCAAGAAAGATGAATTCTAGTTCATATTCTTTGATCAGATAGAAGAAGAGTTTAACTTAAACATTGATTTGACCCTTCATATGCAGATTAGAAATTAGATTAAGATTAATCATAAATCATAGCATATCATCATACATCTAATTAATTGATTAAACATGAAGAAAAACTAATTCATGAAATTTCAACTAAATAATCCAGAAAGTGCACTTAGCTCGGTGTGGGGGCCCTCCACCCTTGCCTCGCACACTGAAAGTACTTATCATCTAATAAAACTCAATCAAGCATTCACCATATAGAACAGCAGAAAGAAGATAGAATTTTTTCTTCAATTAACTTTCAAAGTTCAGAAATATCAAAGTGAAATCATACAAATTCTACATGTTCATGCCTTCAATGTTCTTGGCTTAAATAGAAAAATATGAAACAAACTTGACTAAAATGTCTCTAATATCCATGTATATATTTATCCTATCTATATTTGTCGATCTCATCCATACAATCACTCAAAATCTGGAAAATCCCCTAAAATTCTAAATTTGGCCTATTTCCTAGGGATTTCCTAAATGACAGGTCATGTTTGACCAACTTTGACCGAGTCTGTTTTAGCTCGGTTTAACCGAACCAATAGGTACACTTCCATTCTTAGTTCCCAAGATTTATAGATATGTGCTCAGCTCATGCCCAAGTTTTGTGCAAGTATGACTTCAATGAAGCCTTACGAGAATTTTTAGTCCTATCCAAAAATGCACTTAAAATCTATTTTTTGTAAAAACATCTAAAAATTGCAAAACATAATTTATATACCTGAATATGCATAAATTGGTCAAAATAGGGTGTATATGGATGGATATCATGGAAATTAAGTGTATTTAATTAAGCAAAATTGGATAAAAAACAAGGGCCAACATCTCCCCCTTGCTGATTTACAAGCATGTCCTCATGCTTGCTTCTTTCTCTTGGACCTTCTGAGCTCTGATGTAGACATTGTACCTGATCCTGATACCTCTTGTTTTGCTACTTGCAGAAGACAATCAATCCCTTTATATTGTTCTCCCTTGTAGATTGAATCCATGAACTTTTGTCTCTCATACTTGTATTTCCATGTGTTTTTCTCATTAAGCCACTTGTAAGATTGTTTGGAAAGAAGGGTATTCTTTGTTTATAGTTTTCCAAATTTCTCATTCATCTTTTCATTTTCCTTGATCAATTTTGCGTTTTTTTTCTTGTATGTCTTGTTTTCCTTCTTCAAATGCCTTTCTAGAATTATGCTCACCTCCAATTGATCTGTTAACTCTTTTATTTTGTTAAGGTGAAACTCTTTCTCTTCTTCTCTTGTGTCTTTGGAAACTGAGGTGGCTTATACTTCAACATTGTCAAAGTATGAATCTCTCTCCATTGTCTTTTCATAGTCTTCTTTTTGAAATATCTCAATGATTTCATCAACTTGTTTTTCTGTGGGAGGTGTTTCAACAATTTGTACTTCAGTGTCTTTCTCTTTACTACTTGTTTCTGCTGGACTTTTTCTCCTATGTCTCTTGGGAAAAGATTAGAAAATATGCTTCTCTCTCAACCGTGATAGTATCATGTTGTTTCTTGGACCTTTTCCTAGGATAAAGATGTGAGTTCATTATGCTTCTTACCTCATGAACTGGTTTAAACTTCTCCTCTATGATTTGTTCCTCAAAATGATGTTGAGCTAAAAACTCTTTCCACACTACGCCCTTGGTTTTCATTTGATATTCTACAAGAATTTTGATAGGTCCCTGGTGGTAGATTTGTGCTTCCTTGGTTTTAGTTTCATTCCTCACAGTCTCTATCATTTTAACCAATTTTTTGGAGAAGAAGTATGGTAATTTGACTTTCACTTCTCCCTTTACATGCTAGAGCAATCTGATATGATAAAGATGCACTACATCGTGCCTGATGTCACATGTGAAAAATCTCTAAATAAATAACACCCATTATGCCCATGGCTCATTAAACCACTCCCTCAGAATGCCCTTTTTCCTATCAAATGATCCCTTCCTATTCTTTTCCAAAAAGAAAGTCCACCCTTTATCTTTGAAGTGTAAGCCCTTATGATATTGGTCCCCTGACAGTGGAAGATCTAAAGCCTGAGAAATGAATTATGGGCTTAATGGAATAACTAGGTTCCCCACCATGGTTCTTTCCTGTGCATAATTGTTTATGAACTCCTTGGTGATACTTTCATTGTGCCCATTTTTTGGAGGAAGCCTATTAGTCCAGCCTGATATAGTTTTTCTATGGTCTCATTTTCCCAATTATTTATCTCGAAATCATTTCGTTCTAATCTGGTAGCCATATGCTCTAAAAACCAATTTATGTATCCTTGCACTGTTAACATTCTCATCTTAAATAAAAAAATTATGCACACATACATATCTATGTAGACTTATTCATGCATTTTATTCATGATGATAATGCTTACCTCTTCTCTGATGCTCCTAAAAAAGAAATGAAATCAATCTTCTTCAACCTCTATTCTTTGCAAGAATGAGCCCACTGCTTCCAAAAAATGATAAAAAAACAAAAAATTTATATAGCAATATCATAAAAACATTGCAAAAATTTTTTTATTACTCTATCTATCATTTTCTATTCTCTGTTTTATAAAAATTAAAAATCCTCTCTATTTTGGTGTAGAATTCTCTGCCTCTAAGATGAAATTTACTGTGTAAAAATTAAAAAAATTCATCCCACAGTGTCCTCCTACTCTTCGAATTCATACTTCACCCTTCCTCTATAGAGAAAAATTCTCATTGTGCATTCAAACTGAAACAATTTTGGCTCACTGTGTGTATAAAACAACATCAAATGGCTCACTGTGTTTTTCAAATTTCACCCACTGTGTAACACTCTATTTTGTTGAGTCCTTATTTTAAGATATAGCCCATCAGAATTCACACGAGGAAAGGATGGATTGCGCTAGGGTTTCACTGCGCTCTGCCGCCGCCGTCAAGGTCTGTGAGGAGACCGCACCCAACAAAGCTTCCCCTGTAGCTGGGGCTTCCGGTTTGGACCTGGCTGCGTCTCACATCGGCTCTTGCTTGCTCAGAGCTCACAGCTGTGCCAATGAACCCAGCACAAAGAACTCCACAGACAACGCCTCTGTTGGTGCCGCAGTTGCGTCTTATACCCTATTGGGTCTGCATCAAGGGAAAACGAAGATCTCAATGTCGGATCGGTGGTGTGGCTTTCACGCTGGCGATTCGGGGCTTCACAAATTTGATAAACTGAGTGCGGATCTTGCCCTAGGCAAACCCTACAGTGGCAAGGTAGATCGGATCTCCCAGAAATTGATCTGTATCCAATCTTTCTTGGATCTGCCCAGGGGGGGTTCTCTACAGGATGGAGAGGCTGCGAAGGCGCTAATGACAGCCTTCAAGGAATTTGGTAGCCATGCAGATACAGAGTTCAGAAATTCCTCTTCCTTTTCTCTGGGAGAAGAGGCGCCTAAGCCTGATCTGCAGAACCCTCTACCGATTCAGAAGAAAGGAGAGGCAGAGACGAGGAAGGATCGGCATAAGCAGGGACCGATCTCAACAAAATTATTTTTTGAACCCCATTCTATAGGTAAGAACTCGTTTCCTCTGCACTCTCCTCTTTTTCAAATTTTTATCAGACCTCCGGTGGGTAAGTCACGTTTAGCCTGGGTAAACGATGACACCTCTATCCTGCAACTCAAGCAGCAAATCTGGGGCATGACGGGGTACCCAGTACCAATCCAACATCTGGTCAAAGGGCACAGTTCTCTCTAGGATTGCGGGCTCTTAAAGGATTACGCCATAAAAGCAGAGAGTACCATTACCCTAAATTTGTGCTTGCGAGGGGGTGCTGTGAACCATAGCACGCCTAGGCAAACAAATGGAGGCCCCTCCTACAAAAATATCCTTCAGGGGAAAAAAGGGGTTAACTCAGCACCAGAACAAGCCGGACATACTCTGAGGCCTTATATAGTTGAACAACAAGAACAAACCCCTGCTCTAAAAATCAAAAGTCCAGCAACAGAGGAGCATATAAAGACATATGAAGCCCAGGCATTAATATGTCACTTCAACTGCTTCTGGCCCAAACCCATGGACCTTTTTCACTGGATCTTCACCCAATGGTCCCTGGAATTTGAAATACATCTCTACTCTAAGGGATTTTTCATTGTTAAATTTCAAACCTCAGAGGAAAGGGATATTATAATCAGAGAGGGGCCTTGGTTCTGGGGGTCCACGGGGATGTTTATCACTCCATGGTTTCCAGATTTTGACCCCAATACTATGACAGTCTCCAGACTACCAGTATGGGTGAGACTTTACAACCTGCCACTTTATTTCTGGAATGAATAGGTTCTCGAGAGCATTGGGAACAGTATTGGGCGGTATATAAAAACAGACATGAAAATATTAGAACAATGAATCTTCACCTTTGCCCAGATCTGTGTGGAGGTAGATTTAAGCAAAGGATTGCCGGAGAACATTATGTTGATCTATAAGCAACAAAATTGGTTGCAATCACTAGATTACAATAATACAGCGTTCAGATGCAGGAATTGCAGGATGACAGGACATTTACAAAACACATGCCCAGAAAATAAGAAAGCAAACAACAAAAAGAAACCGAACAGGAAGCAGAGGAAAGGTTGGCAATTTCCCCCTCCTGACTCAGAGGAGGATGAGTCAGAAGAAGAAGAGGAACTAGCTCCACCAGGAAATAAGCAGACTACACAGGAACCAGAGGCACAAAAAAAGGACACGACTGCACTAGTGGATCCACATCTTCGGATGAAACAATCAGACAGGAATGCAGTGGACACAGGCAGTGGAGGGATTAAAAGACATCATACATCATAAACTTCAGATTCGGACAAGGATACAGGAACCAGAAGTGCAGAAAACCAGATTGTCCTAGCCACTTGTGAGCCATCTCAAGGCAAATGGTACAAGGTTGAGAAGAAGAAAGGGAGAAAAACCTGATTTGTGGGACACTTTTCCCACGATCTAGCAGCTTCCAGTTTTTCTGCCTCTCTCTCTCTTCTCTTTTCTTATTCTTTTTTCTTTTTTTTCTGAATGCAAGGTAGCCTTGCTACAGCGTATTGTGTGCGAGAGCACATGAGCCCAATGGGAAATTTCTGAAAATGCTTCAATGCATATGCTATGTGTAACTTTTCATTTTTATTAATAAAAGGTTACAGATTTTTTCTGCGGAAAAAAAAAAACAAACAAACAAACACTCTATTTTGTTTTTAAAAAAAATATGTGACAATTTCGTGGCTGTGTGTGGAGGATTTCGATTTCATTTTACCTAATCTGGAACAATCCCAGAGATTTCTCTGAGTTCAACCTTGTGTTCCTGTGTTTTCACAATACTACTTATGTTAAAACTCCTCTTTGACATCTAAGGATCCACATGTTTCATAGGTGGCTGAGATTCGAATTTATAACTTGGAGTTTTAACTCTTTGTTCAACAACACAATCCCAAACTTCAGTTATTACTAAAATATGTTCAAAAATGAGGAAAATCCTGATTCAATCCTTACCTATTCTCTTCACGATATTTCTGTAGTTTGTTGGAGCGTTTGATCAACTCGGCGAACAAAGATCTCGACCTCCAATCTTCGTTAAAATCAATGTGAAATCTTCTTATTTCTCCACACTTCTTTGCTATTTCTTATGGTGTTCCTTCTCAACTCAAGTTTCTCTATCTTTTTCTTAGCCTCTTCTCTACGTTTTCTCAATGATTTTGTCTTTCACAAGGTGTTTGAACGCATGCATGTGGTTTGCACAACATCGTCCCCTTCTCTCTAAGCCTAGTTATGGCCGTGATGGTGAAAGAGAACTTAAACAAAGAGCTTTGTTTTTTTTTAATGGCAGAGGTTTACAGTAGTTTGCACAAGGTTTGAATTGTGGCACTACACTATGTTTTTGAAATATGTTGACCGTTTTGTATGCAGATTACTGACTCACATGCCTCTGTGGCTACGTTTCTTTATCCTGCATGACGTCCTTTCTCCATGGTGTCTATACATGGCTTGTCATCACATCCCACATTCTCTGCCATTTCGTTTTTCATTCATAGCCACCCTCATTACGCTACATGCCCACACCTTAACTTATATGCATCATAATTTCATGTCCTTCGTTGCATTGTATTTTCATTTCATACTTAGGTTTTGTCATTTGCATATTGCGCTCATTCCATACCTTAACTTTTGTCATATGATATATTTGCATATTGTTCTTATAGCTTAGGTTTCATCTTTTTATTGCTTAATTTAATTTCAAAATGACCTTAGAATGGTCAATTTTAAAATTAAATATCCCATTATGACACTAACCTTGTTGTTTTTGTAGGTCAACAAGAATTTGAATATTGAGCCCTTTATTTTTGATCCAAATGCTTAAAAAATGATTGGGATTAATGTAATGGTAGATGGAATGATGAATAGGAATGGGGTTAACGTAGGAGGGTTAATGTGGGAAAGGAGTAATGAATAAAGATAGTGTTTTATAATGTAGGTAGGATATAGGTAGGAATGTAAGTAGAATGTAATGTGGAATGCATATCAAGCTAAATTAGTTTTAACAATTTCTAGAATTTTTTAAAAAAATCGAGATTTTAAGAGCAATTTTTTTTTTTCACTTATTGTACTTGTACTCCCGTAAAATAACTTGATGTCAATACTATTTGATGATGTCCTTTGGTCAAAATACTGGTTGATGGTTGACGATGTCCCCATTATCATAATGATGGTTCTTCCAAGATAAATTCTGATGAAATTTAGAGACTTATTTTTTCTTTCATGTTTTCGCATCTGATATTGATTCAGGATCCTTTAATTTTGATGTTGTTCAGGTCCCTTCTGCAATTTTTAAATGATGTTTCAGGTCCCTTCTGACATGTACTTCAGGCTTGAATGCTGATTTTATTTAGGTCCCTTATACAGTGATATTATAAATAATGTTTCAGGTCCCTTATGTCTTGTAATTTTCAACAATGTTTCAGGTTGCTTCTATCATGTAATTCAGTTCCCTTCTAAATAATATTTTCAATGATGTCTCAGGTCCCTTTTTTCATGTAATTCAGGTCCCTTCTGCAATACAACTGCTCAAACTATTTTCATAGTTTTATTACGAACTTCCCCCTTTCTTATGTTAAGACTTGTCTTCAAGTCTTGCATTTCGTGGTGGATTAATTCTGTAAAATTACACTGAAGTAAAAAAAGCAAAACAAAATAGAGAATTCATATTGGCCAAACAAGTTGGTTTTCTGATATGAATTCGATTTTGTATTGTGAAAGTCTCTTGGATTTTCACAACCAAACTCTTTTATTTATTTATTTTTTAATTTTTTAAATTCTGGAAGTAAGAAAGGCATATTACTATGCTGTTCCGTTATTTCCATATCAGTTTTTGTTGAAATTCTTTTAGAAAATCCTCTTTATTGATAGGCTTATTGTAGACTTTAAGCCTATGTCCATTAACTAAAAATGAAATTGACGCTTCATCTATTGTTTTTATTTTGACTTCTCCATTATCAAAGATATCTTCTATCTCATATGGCCCAAGCCAATGAGTTGTAAACTTTGCTTTGAAATCCTTAAACTTGGAGTCAAACAGTAGTGCCCAATCTCTTTTATGAAAAAAATATTTTTAATGAATCTTTCATGCCATTTTATTCGCTGCTCTTGCACTAGAGAAGTATGCTCTACTGCTTGTTGTCTTATTTCATCCAGTTCATTTAATTGCATCACTGGTTGTTGTTGTGCTTCAGATAGTTCCATTCCCAATTTTGCTCCAAGTTTATATGTATGTATTTGAAATTCAATGGGTAACATGACTTCATTACCATATACCAACTGATATGGACTGAATCCAGTTGTGTTCTTCCATGTGATCCTGTATGCCCATAATGCATCTCTTAACTTTTTCGACCAGTCCTTTCTATTCATTTGCACCGTTTTTGTCATGAAATTCTCCAAAAAATTGTTAGTAGACTCCACTTGTCCATTTTCTTGGGGATGGTATGGAGTATATTTTCTGTGTTTGGTCTTGTAATTTTCTGTAATATCCCTTACAAGCTTGGAGGTGAATTTTGCTCCCTGGTCTGTAACAATTTTCCTCGAAACTCCAAACCTTACAAATATTTCTTCAAATAGAAGAGAAACCACTATTTCTTCTGTTTATCCTACCACTGCCTTTGCCTCCACCCACTTAGTAACATAATCTATACATACTAAAATGTACTTATTCTCATTTGAAGGTGGGTTTATTGGTCCCAGAAAGTCAAGATCCCATTGATCAAATGGTTCTATGAGTACTTGTGGCTTTAATGGCATTTCATCTAATACCACATGTCTTCCAGTTCTTTGGCAGCTATCACATATTTTAACATATGCTTTGGAATACTTGAATATTTCTGGCCAGTAGTAGCCAAGTTTGAGCACTTTGTATGCTGTCCACTTTTCTGCAAAATGACCACCACATGGCTAGTCATGACATGCTTTCAAAATATCTAGAATTTCGTCTTCTCTAACACATTTTCTTATTAATAGATCAGACCTAGTATAAAAGAGGTCACCGTTGACCCAACTATATCTAGCACTTTCTATAATTATATTTATTTTATGTTTATTTATGTAATGAGATGGTAGTATTTCAGATGATAAATAGTTGGCTACATATGCAAACCATGGATTTTTCACAGTTATAGAAAATAAATGTTCATCTGGAAAATTATCTAAAATAGGATTTGGATCACCAGATGAATGAAGCCTTGATAGAAAGTCTGCTACTTGATTTTCCTTACCTGGTCGATTTTGTAGATTGATGTTAAATTCTTGCATCAATAAAAACCATCTAGTAATTCTGCCATTTGTAATGGCTTTGTTCATTAAATATCTTATGGATGAATGATCTGTCTGAACGAATACTTGATAAGCTGTTATGTAATGCCTAAACTTATTAATGACATGTACTACAACTAACATTTCTTTTTCCGTAACTGTATAGTTTAATTATGTCGGTGTTAAGTTTTTGCTTATGAAATATATGGCATAATTAAATTGGTTCTCTTTCTGTCCAAGTAATGCTCCTATAGCTATGTCAGATGCATTAGTAGATATATAAAATGGAAATGACTAGTTTGGTCGTCGAAGAATGGGTGCAACTGACAATTTTTCTTTTCATATTTGAAATGCATTTTGATAATTATTTTTCCATTGGAATTCAACATCTTTTGCAAGTAACTTGAATAGAGGTAGAGCTATTTTACTGAATTTTTCAATGAATCTCCTATAATAGCCTACATATCCCAAGAAAATTCTTACTTCCTTTTGTGTTGTGGGTGGCATTAAATTCATAATGAATTGTATTTTTGTTGGGTCCACCTTGATTTCTGAAGAAGAAATATGGTGTCCCAACACTGTCCCCTCAGTTAACATCATAAAACATTTTTCATTACTGAGAGATAGATTTGTCTCTATGCATCTTTTCAAAAAAAATTCAATATTTTTCAAACAATCATCAAATGTTCTGCCATATACAGTGAAATCATCTATGTAGACCTCTACACATTCATGAATTAGATCAACAAAGATTGTAAGTACTTCTCTATGAAAAGTAGCAGATGCATTACATAACCCAAAGGGAAAAACATTATATGCATATGTTCCCCATGGACAAGTAAATGTGGTTTTATCTTGGTCTTCCAATGCTATCTTAATATGATTGTGTCCACTAAATCCATCAAGAAAAGAAAATAATTTCTTCCCAGTCAATAAATCTAGTACTTGATCAATAAATGGTAACGAGAAATGATCTTTCAATGTGGCTTTATTGAGATCCATATAGTCTACACATATCCTCCACTTCCCATTTTTATTTGGCACCAAAACTAAGGGATAAACCCATTGACTATCAGAAATAGGATAGATGAATCCAACTTTTAAAAATTTCTGCAATTCTTCTTTCACCATTTCTTTATCATAGGATTCATTCTTCTTTGCGGTTGTCTCACTGGTTTGATATGATCATCAATGCAGATGCAGTGAAAACATGTCTTTGGATGAACCCATGCATGTATGTGTAATGCCAGGAAAAATATTTTGAGTATTTCTGTAACACTTCTATTACCTCTTGTTCGTGTGATGATTGTAAATGATTACCAATATTCAAATTCCTTCCAAGACTGATTTCAATGATTTTACTTTGTGAATTGGTAATTGAGTTAACAAGAAAAATACTTTCAAATGAATTTTGCAATGATTGAACAGTACAGTTTTCCTAGAAACACCGATTTAAAATATGACTTGCAACTTCATATTGTGTTATTCTAGGCTGCTCTGAAATATCAGGTTCTGAGATGAAAAGGTCTAATAGATCCTCATTTTCTTCCTCTTCTCTAAAATTATAGACTTGATTAACATTAAGAATAGATTGAGTTTCTTGTTGATGTTGTTCATCAAGTCATGATAATAAAGAAGGAGATTGTGCTAGAAGATAAAGTGTAACATGTTTCCTTTCATCCCCATGTGCAATTATCATACTTCCTGATCTGCATCCAATGAAGGCATCTGTTGTGGCTAACCATGGTCTTCCTATAATTAAAGGATGGCCTCCTACTTTTTTTTTTGGCTGAAAAACGAGAAAGTCTACAGGATACTCCCATGAATCCAAAGAAACAATGGTATCTTCTAATATTCCTTTTGGTACAACTTTAGATGTATCTGCAAGATCTAAAATTGTAGTAGTAGGTCTAATATTATTCAATTTCAAATGTTTCACAGTCTCTGTAGTCATAACATTTATAGCTGCTCCCAAATATATTAAAGTGTTTGGAACTGAAAAAATATTGATTGAGATGGTAACCATAGGGATTCCAGGGTCAATATATTTGTCAATTGTTGTTTTTGTAGACATGAGACTAGCGAATCTGCCAATGACCTAGATTGTGGGTGGATCCCTTTTCCTTTTTCTAGTTTTCTTGATGCATAAATCCTTTATTGTTTTTGCATAAATTGGAATATATTTTATTTCCTGTAACAAAGGAATTTTGACATAAGCATTCTTCAATTCATCCAAAATATCAAATTCAGGTAGAGACATTGGAATTTTCTGTTCTACTAACCTCTCTGGATAGGGTGGTGTTTGAGTCATAATAGCTTTTCCTTTCTGATTTTGATTTCTTGGATGAGATTTTTCAGTTTGTTCTCCTCGTTCAGTTTTTTCTTCTATGTTTGTTGGAGAATATTTGTGTAACACTTTCTCGGACCTTAAGTGGACATCTTTTATTGGAAGAATAAAGTATGTAGGAAAGTATGTTGCTTCTTCCGCATTGTATGTTGGTTTATCCAATTTGTTACTTGGATTAGCTACTAGCTGAGTTGGCAGTTGAGTTGGTCTAGGAGGTGGTTGGTTAGAAGGCAGTTGAAGCTGCTGAGGTTGAGTTAGAAATGGTGTAGGATTTTGTGGTGGAAATGGCATTTATTGAGGATGTTGCTGGAAGTACTATTGGTATGGTTGTTGAGGATATGACTGGTGGTACGGCTGTTGATATGGATGATGATATTGTTGAGGATACATTTGTTGAGGTGGCTGGTTTCCATAACTATATGCTCTCCAACCTTGTGCAGGTTGGTTTTGATATTGTTGTGGAGGCCAAACCTGCCATGGCATTGGAGTATTCCATGAATCCTAAGGATGATACTGATAATTCTGGGGGTTTTGTTGAGGGAATCATTAGGGCAATTTTGAGGTCTAAAATGGGCCTCTTAAGAAAAATGTACAAAAAAAAAAACTTTATAAGAACCAATAGGATTTAAGATGATGATGTCAACCATGGGGGATAATTCACCAATTTTTAAGTAAAATGGTAAAAACATAAAAAAATAAAAAAATAATAAAACTATTTTTTCAACTCGTATTTTCAACTTATCTCCCAATTTTTTTACTCAAATTTCGAGCGAGAGTACTTATTGGATGAAAAATTTAATTCCTTATCCATTTTTCCACTTTTTTCTCTTCCCCTAGAATATTTTTGACAAAGTTCAACAATATCATCAAATGGTAGTTTTGAGATATCTCCTTTGCCCATCAAATTGAGAATATCTAAGTATTCATTTCTTATAACCTTAAGAAAAATTGTGCGGATGGTATCGGGATTCAGAGAATATTGTTTGGATTTTTGTAGATTGTAAAGAAATATTTCTAAGTAATCCTCCAAAATTTCATATTCTTGTTGTGTCATTCTAAAAATATCTTCTTTTCAGTCTCTAGCCCTACAATAAGGCTTGATACTGTTTAAGAAAAATTTTCTTCATATCATCCCAAGAAGCAATGGTATGTTCTCCTAAACACATAAACCATTTTAATGTTGTTGCTTTCAAAGTAGCAGGAAAGAGACAAAGTTTGTGTGTGTCATCTGTGTATCCATAAGTTCTACATAAGATATCAAATTTGAACATAAATGAATCAGGATCTTCTGTTGACATTCCATAAATTTTGGACAACATAGAAGGTGGATTTTTTATTTTTATTTTCACTTTTTCTCCCAGTATTTCTCTTGTGTCTAATATTGGAAAGCCAAATGTAGCTTCCTAATCATTGTATTGTTCGATATCATGTAGTATTTTGTTATCATATTCTCTTTTTGTTTCTTCTTCTCTTCTTCTATCTTCCTCTCTTTTTCTCTCTGCTTCTAATCTCCTTTCTTCCTCTCTTTTTATTTGCCATTATTTCCATTGTCTCTCATATTCAAGTCTTTGTTCAGGAGTCATAAGTGGCATATTAGATCCTTCTCCTTCTTCAGTCATTTCCTGTTCAGAAATTTGTAATGTTTCAATATGAGGATGATTTGGTGTTTCCTCAACTATCTTAATTTGTTTAAGGACATATTTTTCTAATTGTACAACAACTGGTTTTCTTGTTTCCTTTTGTATTCCTACAAAAGGATTTTCTTTTGGTGATTTCTTTCTTTTTACCTCCAAGGCCAACAAGGACTGTCCTTCAATTAGAGTCAATCTTTGTCCTGATCTCTATTTTTCCTCTAACTCCTCTATAGTAGGTCTCCCAGCAACTGGTGTTGTTAGTCCTGATGGTCCTGCCCCTATGGATGGTTAGATTGTTGGGGGTTTTTTTTTAATGAATCTACCTTTATGATCTCTATCTCTATGCATAAAAAAAAAAAAACTAAAATAAAAACTATGTTTTTTGTTTTGTTTTTTATGTGTTTTTGTTTTTGTTTTTTATCTTCATATTTGACTACTTTAAAATATGCTTCCTCGGAAATGACACCAAAAATGTTGGGTTTGTTTACTAGGTAAACTAACACAAGTATTTTATTATCAATCCATATTTGTAAAACCTCGAAGTATGTCCAAAATATATGGATATCAGGTAGTCAATCTTATAGAAGAAAAATTGTTAGGTGAAAATGCGAAGATGGGTAACACTTTTGTGACAATTTGGGGTGAAATTTTTTTTTCCTCCATAGTTCGGCCGAACTCTTGTCATAGTTCGGCCGAACAATTCAGGAGTTCGACCAAACTATTGAATTTTGTTTGGCCAAACTTCGTTTTTCATTTACATTGACGGCGTACTGACGACAATGGTAAACAGATTTTTCACCTGAGTTTGGAAAACCGACAAACAAAGTTCAGCCAAACTATAATTGTTTAAACTAAAGGAAATACATATTACAAATATAAAATTTAACTAAATAATTTCTAATTCAATATGTAATAAGTAGAGGAAGAGGCTCCTAACTTAGGAGAAATAGGTTGACCTTCTCTACAATACTAATTTATGAACACAAATCAAAATCAATAATGAACAATAACTTAAGATGCATAAAAGAATAAGAGAAGAGGCTCTTAACTAAGGAGATCCATGTTTTCCTTATTTATAAGTTCATTCATCATTAATGCCATTGCATGAAAACTAGAAATTCAGAAAATAACTTTAAACAAAAGAAAGAAAGATGAATTCTAGTTTCTATTCTTTGATCAGATACAAGGAGAGTTTAACTTAAACACTGATTTGACCCTTCATATGAAGATTAGAAATTAGACTAAGATTCATCAGCAAACATAATATATCATCATACATCTAATTAACTGATTTAAACATGAGGCAAAACTAGTATATGAAATTTCAACTAAATTAACCAGAAAGTGCACTTAGCTCGGTGTGGGGGCCCTCCACCCTTGCCTTGCACACTGAAAGTACTTCTCAGCTACTGGAAATCAATCAATAATTCACCACATTGAACATAAGAAAGAATATAGAACTGTTTTCTTCAATTAAATCACAATATTTAGGAATATCAAAGTGAAATCATACAAATTCTACATACTCATGCCTTCAATGTTCTTGGCTTAAATAGAAAATATGAAAAAAAATTGACTAAAATGTCTCTAACAGTCATGTATATCCTTATCCCATATATCTTGGTCGATCTCATCCATCCAATCACTCAAAATCTGGAAAATCCCACAAAATACTAATTTTGGCCTATTTCCTAGGGATTTCCTGAATGGCGGGACATGTTTGACTAGCTTTGACTGGGCCTGTTTTAGCTCGGTTTGACTGAATTAATAAGTACACGTCCATCCTTGGTTCCCAATATGTATAAATATTTTCTCAGCTCGTGCCTAGGTGTCCTGCAAGTATGACTTCAATGAAGCCATAATGAGAATTTTTAGTCCTGTCCAAACATGCAGTTAAAATCCAATTCTTGTAAAAACATCTAAAATTTGAAAAAAATAATTTATATACCCGAATATGCATAAATTGGTCAAAATAAGGTGTATATGGATGGTATATGGCTGGATATAATGGAAATTAGGTGCATTTAATAAGCAAAATTTGATAAAAAACGAGGGCCAACAATGGGCATGCTATGTTGGAAGGTATATTCCTTTTTATTTCGAAATAGTCCTAACATATGAACTCTTTTTTATTTCATTCTACCATTTACTAATGTGACTTCTTCCCACGATCGATTTCCCATTTTTTGGTTTGCAGGTATGCACGGAATGGGAATATCCTCAAAACTTTATGAAGGATGATGTCTTGCCTCTAAATATCATCCTTCAGTGTTCAGGTACATGTTCGTGCTCGCATATCTTCTCAGTTGTATTCCAAAGTCAGGGTGCAGTAGGGATTTTGATGTTCTTTCCTCTCGCAGTAGAGAGTGATTTCTATCTTCTCTTACCTCAGGGCTGTAGTATTTGGAAGAAATTTTATGTCAATTTGTGGCATCACAGTCATGCAACATGGTCAATGATTTTCCTTACACAAAATCTCTAGAATGTAGGTGTTGGCTCGATTAAACTTGCAAAGTTTTTTTATGGCCTAGCGCATAAGAATTTTTTAATGTACATCCAATATGATCCATTGTGTATTGGTAGAGGTTAAATTTTTATTTCAGCAATATTTTGCATAATATTGCTTGGTTGAAACCAAATTTATTTGTCTAATAAAGTTTTATTTCATTATTTTGGCACTACATCGAGTGAACCTTCATTTCACGTCTTATGTCCTTCTTAATTTGTGAGGATCAATTCAACAAAGGGACACCATATTTAAATGGAAAATGTGTTATTTAAGAAATTTGTATGTGTGCTTCTCTGTGGAATTATGTAACCACTGTAGCATTCCATTATCGCATGCTTTCAAATTTCCTTGTTTAGTAATAATTTTGATTCCAATAAGGTTCAACATAAATATTCTCATGGTGAGTCTTGGTTGGTGTTTGAATGTGATACTTACAGAACTTTGCACTTGCTACTTCGAATTGACTCATCTATGGTAGGTTTTTTTTCTGAAGAAAACATTTTTTTTTCACTTTGTATAATCATATATATAATTTTTTTTTTTATTGGCCATGGGGCTCCTATTGTTTTTTTCCTAATTAATTTTCCTACATAATTTGTGTTATTCGAAGGAATCAAATGGTTTGAACATACCAAAATTTTCCCAATGATATACAGTCTGGTTAATTGAACTGAAATCGTGTAGTGACAATAGTAATCACTAAGTCTCTTTTCTTTGAGGTGTATGCTTAAGTTTCTCATCATACAGATAAGGATTCTTGTTTATATATATATAAGTACTTATAATGTGCTTGGCATCAATGTATATGCAATTTGACTTAGTAATTTATTTGTATTTTAATCTCCAAGATATATGTCCAAGGATAAATATATTATCCAGTTTATCAATTAATCACCCAGATTGATAATTTTCTTATTTTTTCCAATCTTTATTATTTCCATTTATATATCCTTCATTTAAGCTCATACAGTAAACCTGTTAAATTCCACCCTTAATTCTCGTCGTAGGAAATCAAAGGTATAATATACTAGGATTTGTTCTTATCTAATCTATAAACTAGTATAATTTTGAACAATTGAATCCTCCTTTTCTTAAGTTATTTATTATGGCCTTCCTTTCTCTAGAAAATACACCTGAAATCAGAATTACTACTATCGTTCTTCAGTTGTTACTACTTAGGTAGCATTATTGAAATATATCTTCTTCACTTTTCTAAATACCAATTCCAATCTTGGATTGAAAACCTTTGGTAGTAGTGTATATTGGTTTTCTTGGGTTCCCTATTGTCTAATAAGCACATACTATAATTATATATGAAACCTTGGTCCTTCGGTTTTGTAGAGTAATACCTCGATTAATATACATTTGATTTTCTTACCATGATGCATAAATTCCAGAAAATTTCTAGTTTTAACTTAGTTAGAGTATGCTATCTATATCGTTTAGAAATTTGAACTACATTCATGACATGATGTTGTAGATTCACGTTACCATCCAATCCTCTAACCAATACTTTCCTCATATGTGATTACCATCCCATTATCTATGTGCTCCTATTGATTTCCTCATGTACAACTTGCAACGTTAGTATTTCCTTTCAACCTACCATTGGGATATCTCCTAAGGTAACCAAATCAATGTATGCATTTGAGTAACATTCTTACCTAATAATATTATGGGTAAATTCTCATGCATATACAATTTTATATACATATAACAATAGTGTATTTTACCTTTGATGCATGCATGCCGAATTTGATCATTCACATGAGTAAAGATACAATTAAACAATGTATGTAACAATGTACGTATATATATTGTTTCACCTATGCTATCCATCCACAACACTGCATAAGTACAAAATTTGAAATCAACAATAGGACATAAACAAAAATTCAATGCTAATCATAATTAGTGCTTAGGAAATATTTGGGGATGGAGCACGTCCAGCCAACCACGACCTATCTTCCACAGTTTCCCCCAAGCCAAGATATTATTGCCTTCTGGGTTCCTCCCCCATTGATTCTATAGTGGTCCCTTTATAACTTTCTTCCCAACATATTTTAGCAGCGTCTTGCTTTAAGGTCTGCCAGCCTTTTCGCCTAGGCCTTTTTTTTGTTTTTTTAAAACATTATTTTATTTTCCTTTAAAGTGTGTTTTTCTCTCCCACAATGCTTTTTTTGACCCCGCTTAGTATTTATCTCCAACTAAGTGATTGAAACCATGTTTCTTTCCCATTTTGTTAATTTAATTTATTTTTATAATTATTTTCTCCTAGGGAATTTTAGGAGATTCTTAGGGAAGGTCCATCATGTTACTTAACCACAAATATATTTTTTCTAAGTTGGCAATAAGTCTTCCAAACTCTAGTGCTTTCTCTCCTAAATATCTCCAAGAAATTTATTTAGTAACTTAAATAATAATAAAATAATTATATTACCACATGAGTCTCATCATGGCTTCCCTCACCATTACATCCAATAAGAATTCAACATCTAAAAACAATAACTCTCTAAAAAGTAGAGTCATAGATGTGTTACATATTTCTCCCCATTTTTATAGAACATCGTCCTCGGTGTTCCTTTACATATTTCTTTTCTTAAGATGGAAAGGAAATGTGTCCTGCATTCCCGACTTTATTTCCACAACCGTTTCTTCAATACTAATTGATTCCAATCCACTTTAACTTGATTGCTGCCCCAATTCTGAAGTACACATACTCATATAATTGTTTCGTGTTCTTTCCCTAGCATATGTTCATACATGTGATACAGGAGCTTCTAGTTTCCTTCATACATACCACTTGCACTCAACATATTATCCACTTGCACCCACAATGTCAGCGTTATCAACATAGAATCAAATAAATATCATGAGTGTTTTTTTTAAACAAATGAACTTACCACTTTTCCCAAAAACAATAATATTTAGTGTACTACTAGTATCATTCTCTTTGATATTTTTTATTTTGATACCTTTGTGTCAAACACACATTGGTCCTAGGACTTACATCCTACTATCTCCGCCTCTATCATGGTTGTTAGACTTTATCAAATCTGTTCCAAGGTGGACTTGGTTAAGCCCATTCTTATGTGGTTCCACTTGTTTTCATACCTTTCCACTGAGCTACCCACATGTGAGGAATTTAACCTATACATATATATCAATGCATTACTAGCACAACTTGATTTAGGGTTTTCTTGATACAGTTATGGCTACCCTAATCCTCATCTTTTTTTTTTTTTTTTTAATTTCTGTTATGTCATTAAACTATTCTAGGAAATTTGATTCTCAGGTTAACCATTGGCATCATTCTACTCAACTACTTTTATGGTAACATTAATTATATAATTCTAATTTGTGATGTTTCAAATGAATCAATCAATATTGATTTCTAATTTCATACCATTTGGAGACCATTTTACTCTAAAAATGGATGTCACTCAAGGATTTTTCCTTGCCCTAGTTAGAGTCTATTGTGATTCCGCTTGAGAAACTACATGTTTCACACTCAATTTTAGCCTTGGTCCCATGTATATATATCATATTTAGCGAGTTATACAGACAACTATCCACATTTATCTTAAAGTTTCCTCTTATCTTCCAATTATCTTGGTTACAACTGCTTAAACTCATATTCCATATATGTTCGAGGTCATTTTGTTCTTCAAGTTTACTAACCAAGAACTTACTACTTTCTTGGAGCACTTAAAATATTAATGTTACAATTATTCTCAAGTTGACTATTCCATATACCTTCTATTGTTTTCCTAATCTATTTTAATTTATATTATCATACACATATACCCCATTCAATAGGTTTCCCAAATATATTATTAGTGTCATATGCCTATGGTATTCCATGATCAAGTAGGTTCAAATCATACACTTCCATTTTTTACTGTAATAGCATAATGGTTATTAATTTCGATAAAACTTCCTTCTTTTCCATGTAGGAAATAAGATACCCATTCTCATGCATACTCTGTTCAATTTTTAACATTTTAATCTTTTGTACACTTGAGAGAGAGCCTGTTACCGTTTCTAGTGTTCAAGCACTTATTTTTGATTGATTATATGAGTTTAAAGTTTGTCCAACAAATCTATCAAATATATATTTGTGTTACATCTAGAGATACTAATATATATATATATATATATATAATTCATGCAAACAATAATACTTTACAATTCCACATTAGATTTGCACTTACATTCCCAGAGGTTTGATTTAATAGTTAAAACATGACCTGTTTCAAGATCATAGTTGAACATTGTCGTTTACCTATTGTCTCCAGTTCCATGTCAATTGTGGATAAGAAAAAAAATGACAATATGAGGCACGCCATACTGTCATAGTTCCTTCTTTTCTTTGTGATTAGGAATTCCACAATAAAGTGTGAAATATGAATTTGTAGCATATTTTCCAATCCATTCACGAGAGTTTCACCAAATTGTTAACTTGGTGCTTGGATTTAAGTTCCATTGTTTGAATTTAAGGGAAACATGGGAATTTGACCTATATCCCTACAATAATTATGGAAATATAGGAATGTGAAAACCTTTCTAACATGGATTATGCTTTATGATTATTGTTTTTTTCAAGAGTATGAAGAACTATCCATTATATTATTGATAGAGCCTAAATTGTGTTATACTAATAACAAATATTTCATACGGTACAGACATCGGAGTCATGCCTTGCACCAAGCCAAGACATCAGGTTATGTTTATGTGATAAAAGTTCACAATGGTGTATTTTCCCTGATCGGGTGGAAATTTCATTCTTTCATCCCTACGTTTGAACGTTATGGACTTAATCCTCATTCACCAAAATCAGGAACTATATTACCATAAACATCATTGAAAACATTTTCCAAAAAAAAAACAATGAAACAAGATGAAATTATCACCTTTCCTTGCTCGTATTTTTAGTGGTTGATGAGGGGTTGTCGCACGAGCGCGATACGAGAAATTTGCAGGAATTTTAAACAGTATCGGTCAAAAAATAAGCACACATTCTAGAGAAAAATCGGTAGGATATTTCTTTTCTTTGGCCATTCACAATTTATTTTGTGAGTGGTCTTGTTTAATTATTCCCTAAGGATGACTTGTATAGTGTCGTGGGTCTCAAGATCAGTTAGACCCTTCTGACAAAGATACTAAGTAGCAGATTCCATGGGGAGTTATACTTGCAACCTGAGCTTCAAAAACCTAAAATCAAAAGTGTATGTGTAGTAATTTTCTTTTCAAATTTGAAAAACATTATTTTTTTTGGCTAAATATGTCATATATTAAAAGCATTATATTCAAGCTAAAGTTAAAAATGTAACTATTAACCTCCCACTTTCCTTTGGCTCAGTTGTTGTTATAGGAGGGTTTCCCTTTTGAGAATGTAACCAGTAAAATGGAGTTGAACTACTTTCTATTATATAAGTTGTCAAGATAGGGTACTCCACATTAAAAAATCACCTGGGACTTGCACCTATCCCCAGGCCCATTTTTTTTCCTAGCTCAAAAGGGTTAAACTTTGGTGTGCTTCCTGCATCCCAGTTATTACCTCCATTATCTACTGTATAATGGTATTTAATTCTCTTTAATTTTGAATAAGTATATGTCTACTAGAATTTTATTTCCTATTTTCTCTGTATTTACTAGTTTCTCTCTACCCTTTCTCTTTGTTTACCTAGCTAGCACCAACGCATGATTTTTTCACTAGCTCCATCCCATTTTCTTATATCTATTAGGTTTTTTTTTTTAAAGAAATATTAACACACTTTCCCATACTAGTGTTAGAGCGAGCAAGTATCATATTGACACTTCCTCTTGTCCAATACCTCTGGTGCTCAACCTAATTCACAAAATGGGTTTATTATTGATCTTCAATCATTGGTGCTCATTTCTAATTTCCAACTGTGGGTTGGCCCGTAGGTCTCATTATCGAACCTAGGCTCGGATACCATATGTCACATACCTCACTCACACAAACCTTTTTTTTTTTTTGTGTATTAGTAAACTACTCTCAATTCAAATTTAACTAACTCTCACTCTAACTCTAATCCAATTTTGTACCTTTATATTTTAATCATCTCATCAAGTTTTAATCCTTTATACCCAATCACCAAAAATTTCCCATAGAAGGGAAGGGTAGTCTCTCAAGTCCCATTATTATTCCAATTCCTAAAGGGTACCAAAGAAACCTTGGTGTACTTATATGCTTTTCACTATTGTATGGATAATGATGGTTTTCGATATGGTTAATCCTAAATTTTATACTTCCACGATTGTGACTTATTTTATTTAAATTATTTTCTTTGACAAGAGACTTTAAAATGGAAAATGATTTAAACTCTCGTGTGGCTTAGGTAGGCCAATGACCCATGGCAACATCATCCCTTCCATGTGGTTCTCACATAAATGATAGACTCGACCTTTTATGATCGGTGGGGATTTTATGCCAGGTCCATCCAATGGTGTAATTTAATTCTCAACCTTAGTACCTTTGTATAGATTCCCATTCTCTACAAGTGTACTGGAAAATTTTATGCAATTTGACCGATATTCAAAATGTTTTGACTGTAGTTTATTTTTTTATTTTTCTTATATGGACATACAAGTGGGATTGGGAAAACAAGATCGATGATTTATTGAGACTTGTAATTATTCCAAATTAGACCACATAACCCTAGCCCATGTGATTATGACGTGCTCATCAGGGTTGAATTCCACGTGGACGACATGGATTGATTATGTGTATATTGACGGTGGAAGCACCATCTTACAAAACCTGATTCTACGAACTCTCTTTTCTGAATGTGCCCTTGGTTTGTTTCTGCCCGTTGCGTTGTATTTCCTATAGAGGGAGCAGTGGTGGTGTAGAGACAGGACAGTTGTGCTCTTTTCTCTCAACGTGTGGCTATACGTTTTCTTCCAAAAAGTATTTTCTTGCCACCTTGTAGAATGCAGGTAATCGCCATAATCTTTCTGCCACTGACAATGTTTACCTACTTAATTTATTTAACCTATTCACAGCTTGTGATTTTACTTTAAAGCATTATTTCTCTGTTGTCTCTAGGTGCTCCTAGAATTTCCCCTGATCCAATCCCTCGTTCTAATGGTAATGCAAATATTTCATTATGAAATTTTGAACTCTTCCGTTGCTTATGGTTTTTTTTTTTTAATTAGCTCGTATAATATTTCCTTGTTATGTTAATGTTTTCAGGGACCTCCATTGTGGAATGGGTATCACCATCCTAGCTTCGATTGGCACCTCTTTGGATTTTTGGTTCTTGCTTTGCCACATGTAATCATGTCTCAAATTTATTGTATCTTTTGCCCAACTTAGAGTCTTATTTGAATAAGAATGTTGTTGGAATTTAATTTCCAACTGCTCATATAAATCAGCAGGACAACGAGTTAATGAGAAGGGATTGGAAGGCGGCAAAGTAATTGTTGATGGTAAGTTGAAGACGGTGGAAGCTCCATTCATATCTGTAGCAACCACCGTATTAAATTCCCTGCCAACTCCATTTATTACACAACAACACTTAAGAGTTGAGGCGGCAAGACTTTCTGCGAGGGTATGAGAGCTGGGGAGGATGAACTCCACGAAGCCCCCGGAATATATAAATGAAAAGAAACAAAAGGGAAATAATGTTTTTAAACATTATGTTATAGTTTTGATTTAATTTTTTTTTTTACGGCAATGTTGTTTTGACTTTTACGCTGGGTAAATGTGTTATTACCGCAGTATATTTTAAGTTTTAACTTTGGTTAAATATATATTATAAATATATGATATTTATAATATATATATTATGTACTGTTTCATATAAAAGTGAATGCCATGAGGATTAAAAAATAGAGAGAGTTGTAATTTATTTTTATTACACAGAACAGAATAGAGAAGCACAGGAGTGCGGGAAAACAGAGAATACACAACAGTGAATGTTTTAAATGACAGAGTGTGTTATTTTGGCACTGTGCTTAGAAGCAGTCCAGCAGTGGTAATCCCTCTGTGTTGAGGAAGAATTTGTATCAGTTTTTTTTATGGAATAGAAGTTTTTTTTGTGGAAACTCTGTCACTATGAATGAAATTTTAAATATTTTCTCTGTGTTAAAGAGGGGAGTTTTATTCTCCATTTATTGTTTTGGAATTCTCAAATATTCCAACAGATATTGCTACCAAGTGTTTGGCCACCTTGGTTGCACTAAGATTCTAACCCCAAAAATATTTTCCATGGAGGGATATCCATGTTTTCTCCTGCCAATATTCAACAGTGGAGACAATCAATAATTCTCTCAAATTTCTGTATTTTTTTTTGGTTTTGAGGGTTTCTGCAATATTTCCCAATTGATTGGTGATTCTGAGTGGCTCAACCATTTTCCCCAGGATAAATTCTCAATGAGGGTTCCAACATGCCTAAGATTGTATTCTTATAGTCGATGCTTTGTGGAACTCTAAGTACTTAATTTGAAACAGTATAACAATGTGCGCTCTTGCCTTCCCCAAAAATATGCATTGAATTCTTCCATGAATGTGTAGAAGGATTTATCAGGGGCATGATCTATGGGCAGGTATTAATTTTCCTTTTTATTTGGAAATAGTGCTAACCTCTGAACTAATTTTTCTTTCATTCTACCATTTAATCCCGAAAGTGACTTCCTCCCACGACCGATTTCCCATTTCTTGGGTTGTAGGTATCCAAGAAATGGGAATAGCCTCAGAACTTTATGAAGGCAAAAGTCTTGCCTCTAAATCTCATCCTCAAGTGTTCTGGTTTGTACTCACACATCTTCTTAGATCTATTCCAACTTCATGGCACAATAGGGCTTTTATTGTTCTTTCCTCTTGTAACATAGAGTGGTTGTTATCTCCTCTTACCTCAAGGATGTAGTATTTCGAAGAAAATTTATGTCTATTTGTGGCGTCACAATCATGAAAGATGGCCAATGGTTTTCCTTCCACGAAATCTCTGGTATGTAGGTGTTGGCTTGATCAAACTTGCGATTTTTTTTTATGTCCTTGCACCTAAATTTTTTTTAAGTACATCCAATACGATCTATTGTGTATTGGTAGAGGTTAAAATTTTATTTCAGAAATATTCCACATAATACTGCTTGGTTGAAACCAAATTTATATTTCCAACAATTTTTTATTTCATTATTCTAGTACTACGCTGATTGCACCTTGATTTCTCGTCGTATGTCTTTCTTTATTAGTGAGGATTAATTCTACAAAGGGACACAAAATTTAAATGGAAAAGATATTATTTATGAAATTTGTTTGTGTGCTTCTATGTGGTATTCTGTAACCACTGTAGTGTTCCATTATCACATGCTTTTGAATTTCCTTGTTTACTAAGAATTTCGATTCCAATAAGGTTCAACATAAGTATTCTGATGGAGAGCCTTGGTTGGTGTTTGAATGTTATACTTATGGACGTCTGCACTCATTACTTCGAATTGAATCACCTATTGTAGGTTTTATTTTCTAAAGAAAACATTTATTTATTTTTTTTTTTTTTTGTTCGTTTTGAATAATCATATATATATATATATTAGCCATGGGGCTCATATTTACCATGGAGTGTACCACCTCTATTTTATTAGATCACACTTTTTTTCTTACTTAGTTTTCCTATATAATTCGCGTTATTCAAAGGAATCGAATGGTTTGAACATACCAAACTTATACGGTCTGGTTAATTGAACTAAAATCATGTGGTGACATTAGTAATCACTAAGTCTCTTTTCTCTAAGGTGTATGCTTAAGTTTCATATATATATATATATATATATATATATATATATATGCTTGGCATGAATAGATATGAAATTTGACTTCGTAATTTATTTGTATTGTAATCTCCAAGATATATGTACAAGGATAAATGTATTATCCAGTTTATCAATTTATTACTCAGATTGATAGTTTTCTTCTTTTTTACCATATTTATTATTTCCATTTATATATCTTTCCTTTAATCTAGGACAATAAACATGTTAATTGTCACCCTTCATTCTCGTCGTAGGAAATCAAAGGTACATTATACTAGGCTTCATCTATAAAATATTATAATTATGAATAGCTGAATCCTCCTTTTATTAAGTTATTTATTATGGCCTTCCTTTCTCTAGATCATACGCCTTAAATTAGAATTACTAATATTGTGCTTTAGTTGTTACTACTTGGGTAGCGTTTATTGAAGTATCTCTTCTTCACGTTTCCAAACACCAATTCCAATCGTGGATTGAAAACCTTTGGTAGTAGTGTATATATGTTTTCTTTGTTACTACTTAGGTATTGTTTACTGAAGTATCTCTTCTTCATGTTTCCAAACACCAATTCCAATCGTGGATTGAAAACCTTTGGTAGTAGTGTAAAACCTTGGTCCTTCAGTTTTGCAGAGTAATACCTCGATTAATACATATTTGATTTTCTTACATACCATGATGTATAAATTCAAGAAAATTTCTAGTTTTAACTTAGTTAGATTATGATATCTATATCGTTTAGCAATGTCAACTACATTCATGACATTATGTTATAGAGTCACATTACCATCCAATCCTCTAACCATTACTTGCCTCATATATGATTACCAACTCATTATCCATGTTCTCCTATTTATTTTCTCATGTAAAACTTGCAACGTTAGTATTTCCTTTCAAGATACCATGCGGATAATCCTAAGGTAACCAAAATGATGTATGCATTTTTGGAACATTCTTACCTAATAATATTATGGGTAAGCTCTCATGCATATAAAATTTTATATAAAGATAACAATAGTGTATTGTACCTTCGATGCATGTATGTCAAACTTGATCATTCACAAGTAAGGGTACAATTAAACAATGTATGTAACAATGTATAGATATATGTCATGTTATTTATGCTATCCATTCACAATACTGAATATTGGTACAAAAATTGAAATCAACAACATGATATAAACAAAAATTCAATGTTGACCATAATTAGTGCTTAGGAAATATCTAGGGACGAAGCACATTCCACCCAACCACGAACTTTATTCCACAGTTCCCCCCAAGCTAATATTTTCTTTCCTTCTGGGTTCCTCCCCCATTGATTCTATAGTGGTCCCTTTATAACTTTCGAGCATATTTTAGCAGCGTCTTGCTTTAAGGTCCGCCAGCCTTTTTTCCTAGGCCTTTTTTCTTTTTTTCTTTTTTTTTTGAAAAAAAAGAATCTTTTATTTTCCTTTAAAGCATGTTTTTCTCTCCCGCAATGCTTGATTCGACCCCACATAGTATTTATCTCCAGCTAGGTGACTAACACAAATTTTCTCTCCCATTGTTTTAATTTAATTTATTTTTTTAATTATTTTCTCTTAGGGATTTTAGGAGATTCTTAGGGAAGGTCCATCATGTGACTTGACCAGCAATAGATTTTTCTAAGCTGGAAAGAAGACTTCCAAACTCTGGTGCTCTCTCTCCTGAATATCTCCAAACAGTTTATTTAGTAACTTAAATAATAATAAAATAATTACATCACCACATGAGTCTCATCATGGCTTCCCCGGTCATTACATCTAATAAGCATTCAACGTATAAATATAGTAACTATCTAAAAAGTAGAGTGATAAAAGTATTACATACAATGAATAAACCTTCCAAGATATCATGATTTAATACATACTATATAAATATGCTATTCTTAAATCAATACAAGGATACATTAAATAAATGTGCATAAACACATACATCTTGGGATATATAATTAAATTCATTATTTAAGTGCAATGTGTAAATACATATTGGTGCTATATTTCATTACAATTAAAATAATTATAAATCGATTATAATTAAAAATTAAATCTAATATATTTAATTTAATTAGTGAATATACAACTTATTATATCTAATTTTTAATTTAATTTAAATAAATAAATAATATCATTCCATTTAATAGAAGATAAATTCATAGTTGAAAATTAAATGATTATAACTCAATTATAAATAAAAAATAAAACAAATTATATTCAATTAAATTTTTTTATCTCCCTTGAAAATTAAAACCGATAACATTACTTTTAATGAAATATCAGTTTTTTTTTAGTAGAAAAAAACGCTATTATTTCTAACAGTTCATATTCATCATAGGATAGGTCTTGTTCATATTACATATAATCAGTTAAACATATTTAAGGTTAAACAAATGAACATAACATGTAATATAAAAACATTCATTTCATGCACTTGATTATAACGAGGTAATGAGCATGACCAACATGATAAACTAAATATAAATCTTAAAAAGGAAGAAGAAAAGTTTAACCCAAGGAAATTATAGTTGGAATTTGTCCACTTATTGCTTTATTTAATAAAATAATTTAATCAAACTTAAAGCAACATCTTCGTATGTAATTATTAGTGGGAGGTTTTGAGGAAAAATTGTGGTTGATTATATATTGCAACAATTTTGGCAATTCATGGGAAAAATTTTAGGTGTAAAGAAGTCATGAAGCGAAGGTCCCTTGCTACTATCAATAGTTCTTCAACTGCGCATATTATGAGCTGAATCAGCCAATTAGGAGTTTTACCTTAGTACTTGATCCTTTATAATGATAGGTCAATTTCAATACCTCAGATAGTGTTACATCCAACTTATCTCTTCCCCAAATGTTAGTAAGGTTGCTCGACCATTATAACATATATAATGAGGAATGGCCAGGAAGAAAACCTTCTCATCGACTGAACAAGTCTCCTCATAAAGGGTTGAGTGAATTCTCACTTGCGAGCATATTATCCCTACAGGGGAGACGCACCAAGGTCTTTAATTGTTTTTTTAAGATTATTTTGGCCTATTTTTAAATTTGTCTTTTGAAATCTGGTAAAATTATAAATTTGATTCATCACTATTCAAATGCATTCAAGTAAAATTATTTATATATTAAAAACAAAATACTCAAAATCTAACCCAGAAAAAATCGTTAATCATGCTTTTCTCTTCCCTTATCTTCTCTTTGTATAACTTTTGTTTGTTTATTTTATAAAACTGACAATTTCTAGGAAGTTGACTCAAGTGGAAAAATTGTGGTTGATGGCATCCTGCAACTACTTCGACCATTCAGAAATAAACTTTATTATAAAAATTCTTAGAAATTAGATCTTCCTTCTCGTAGTCAAAGAAAAAAAATTTAGTCGTTTGATTTTATGAAATTGACATATCTCAGGAAGGATACTATGGGAAATATAGAAGAAATTCCCTAGAGTCACACTAGATCACTTCTGGCTAAAAAATATTGGTTGGATTCTTTTGATGTCCTTATTACTAACCCTCCTCTAAACTGTGCTTATGAAAAACGTTGTTTCCTAAATTTTTTACATCTACAGGTCCTCCCTAGGTACCATAGATTTGGGGAATTTCCCTTCCCACAATCTCACAGATGGAGGATGAATCACATGAGAATGCCCCTTCCCCTAGACTTGATCTGCTTTTTTCTCATGTGGAAATCCATAGACTAGATTCTTCTCCCCATAATTGTGTGGCTAGTGACATTGAAATCTTGATGCATAATCTAGATATGGATATCATGTCTCTCTCTATTTATAAAGATGAAGATACACATCGTATTCCATCCATTATTCCTAGTTTATCTTTGAATATCACTTTTTGTAGGCATGGGGGTAGAGGTAGCCAACATTTCCATGGGAATCGACTACTAAATCACTAGCTTTTGGCATAGACGTGAACCTTCAGGACATTCCCATCATTTAATTGGAAGATTTACGGGCCCTTAGAGAAACCTTTCCCATTGATGGGGTGTCAAAATGAAAGCTATATCTCTTAATATGAGGGGGTTGGGGGATGCCTCCAAAAAATTATCCTTGAAACATCATATCAACTCTATGGGGCCGATTATTATTTTCATTTAGGAAACCATGGCACCAAAGGATAGAGAAATTAAGTACTTTCTATCCATTCTTCCGAGTTGGTACTTGGCTGCAGTTGATTCTTGTGGCCTCTCTAGTGGATTAGTGACATTTTTGGACCCTCGTTGCATGAAATTTAAAATTTTCAACTTTTTCGTAGGTATATTATTGTCTGGTTACATAAGGGCTATACTCGATCAACTCCATTCCTCAATCCTTATGCTCCATTTAAAGATATATTGACATTTTGGAGCAGTATGGTTGAAAGTGGTATATTGAAGATTGGGTATTTGACTATTGTTTGGGGTTTTAATGTCACCTTTTCTATGGAAGAAAGTTGGGGTTTGAGAAGTAGATCAAATCTGCTGGGTAATCAACCCAAAATTTTTTTGGACAAAAACCACATTGTATATGTTCGACAAACACAGTCAACGAAATGACGCATATGATTACCAGGAAAGAGGAACTTGATGTTCAGATACCTCTTGTTCCATTAGTTCTAGAAAAGACAAACATCAATGTACCCAAGCAGTCTGCAGCCCATCCGAGACACCCTAAAACAGAAAATGATTGTTTCATGTACTCTATCCACAACACAGTCAAAGATGAAGTCCAAAATTGGAAGGAGGCAGGGAGATCCTCAGCAAAAATGTACATGATAGATGACCTTGCATACAGAGGTATCCATTTCAAATATGATTATCAAGACGAAGACTATAAGGTTGAGGTTGAGGCTGATTATTTGAAGCAGCCAACACTTTTTTCTTGGGAAGAACAAACTCAGTTATCACAATGCAAAGATGACAATCAAACTCTTCATGCTGAGCAAGTTTGCCAAGAGGAAAATGTAGGAAGTTGTTAAGTACAAAATGCTTTCCTCTATCTTTTGCCTCACTCTTAAGAGAGCATTACAATCAGGTTTCAAATAGGAAGGAGGAGGAATTCTCAAATGAATCAGTCAAGGAAGAGATGGATGATACAAACCCTATGTTAGATTAGGAAGTTCTCCCCCTGAGTCATCTTGAAATTACAGAATTTGAAGTAAACGAGGAGTCAACACATATTGATTATTTACCCTTATGTTTTAATTCATTTTAGATTGTGAAAGGGAATATGGATCACATTCTAGTTGATAATCACAGGACGAGAGGACTCTCTCACCAATCATACGAGGAAATCATGGATGATAAAAAATCTGTGTTAGATCCAGGGGTTCAGCCCTTGAGTCCATTTGAATGTCAAGTAGCAGATGAAATCACAGAGTCTTAAATAGATAATGGATTGATCTATTTTGATTCTCTACCTTTATGCTTTAATGCATTTCAAATTATGAAAGGGAAATGGGGTCACATTCTGGCTGATAATCATAAGAGAAAACATGAGGTCTTAGAAGAACCTACACTACCATCTAAAGCACGACATGACCCAATAGCAGACGCGTTGGATGGGTTCTGCTTTCAAAGTCAATCTTCATGTGTTCATAATGATCTCAAAATATGCTATGATATGGATATGATCAGAGAGTCTTCCCCATTATCTGATCCAGTAGAAGTATTGACACAACATTCATTAGGTAGCATGCAAACTTGTTCCGATTTGATTGAAGATCAAGAGAGCACATATGCAGTACCAGGGTATGAAGCTGAGTTGGCTAAGTCAGAATACCCAGAAATAAGTCAATAGTACCTTGATCCAGTGGTTGTCTATATGGAGGAGTTGTTCTTCACAAAGGCAACATACATTTCCAACATGTCTGTTGTTTTTAAAGTATACCAAGAGCCATGTAAACAAGATCAGGCTGGGAATTTCTATCAAAAACCATTGTCTGGTTTGTCTCTAAACATGGTGAAGAGCAATGAAAGAAAAAATATATTAGGACAATTTATTGACCGACTGCACTGGCATTATTGTATTATTTATAACAACAGTAATTTCAGTAGGGTAGGGTGGGTAGGTGTGAAAATAAGCTCAGCACTCTGAGAATATTTCTAGTTTTAGTTTCAATTTGATTTCTATTTTTTAGTTCAAGTGTGTCCTAGACTATAGATTGCAGAGAGTGTTGATTTCAGCTTAAAGATTTTCAACCATAGATATTGTAGCAGATCAGGTTGCAGGTTGGGATCATCCCAATGGATAAGGCACTGGCTTACGAATCTAGAGATCTGAGATTCTTGACACCTCCTTCGGAGCTGCCATCCCCAGAAGGAGCTGATGTTAGCACTTGATAAATTTTTAAATTTACACTTTGTCCTGCATATTTTTAAATTCATTAGTGAAGGTGGGATAAATTATCAAATGGCTTCACCAATTTGTGCCCCACCACCTGGACCTGCTACTTATGTTGTATACTGCCTCAGTATCTGGAATCTTATTGAAACTCACAACCATGTGTCGAAAATATTGTCATTTGATGGAAAAGGAACACAAAGAAGCAACAACAATAAGGCAGTAGAGAAGCAGTTAAGGTAGAAAAACAACAAAGTTAGTGTCGTGAATGTGTTGGGCATAGTTGTTGTGAAACCAACTCCAAAAAGAGAAGAAAAGAGATATCAAAGCCTTAGAAATAAGCCACTTCGAGGGGGCAACCTCCAATACATTACATGAATGAACAATTCTTGGATGATACAAATTAAAAAACCTCCTTTCTATATATAAGAGTCCATGGGGCCACAATGTAATCCTAGTGGGGCCACAATGTAATCCTAGCCGACCTAACAATGATAATTTAAGGGCACAATAATAAAAATATGGGGGTTATAGGTGTAAAAATATAACAATAAGGGGGGCTACACTAACATAATAAGGGACTACACCATTAATATAGGGACTTAACATGCCCCTCTCCTTCAAACAAGTGTTGTCCTCAACGCTTGATTATTTCTTGATGCTTCTGTATAAAATTCTCATGCTCCCATTTGGAATATTATACAGGAAAGTTCTTCCACTTGTTGAGATACTCTAAAATTGATCATACTTGTCGAATTCTTGTTTCTGTGACTGCTTCATAACTTATTTCAATGTGATGTTGATCTTCCTGTTGTATCATTAGATTTTGCACCAAAGTTAGGTTATCCTTCGAGAGTTGGAGAACTTGTTGTTGATGCTCGATGTGATCTTCAACTAATTTGTCATCCATATTAGCTATTATTTGATCCTTCAAACCATCCAACTTAGCCTCCATTTCTTCTTTTAAACCATCCATGTCATCTTCGGTTTCTCTTCGTAAGATCGAAATTTATTGCACTTGGTACCGTAATTTTGATATCTCATATTGCAATTCTTCCTCTTCATGCATCATAGTATAGATTTTTGAGGGCTTAATGGGTATGGAATTATTTTTTGGAGGCATTATAGAACCCAATACTAATAAAAATTCTAAAATATGCACTTGGAATCACTTCAAGTTGCTTTTTCAAACAAACGTTATGCAATTTTAAAAACCAAATACACACCTTTTTCTTGCTTTTGAGAAGCTCGATATTGAAAATGAATGATCTATGTGATTTCAGATCCTAAATAACTGAAATTTGGCACTAAGGTATCCCTTTTAATTCTCTTTCTAATGCCACAGGTCTGACCTGATTTGGATTCTTGTGGACAAAGTTGTGCCCAATCTCCTATGATGACCTAATTATGGACTGGTTTAGTAGAGTGAACTTGTACGACTTTCCACGTGTCACTGTTTCCTCCTTCGGATCTGAAATTGATAGAAAAAAAACTAAAGTCTGTTTACTTCCAATCCATTGTTACAGAATTCCAATCCGATGCTCAGAGAGAGAGTTATGAAGATTTTCCCACGATCGCCTCTTTGATATGAAATTTGGGAGCCTTGAAAAGACCTAAATTCCATAAATCATATCTCCAAAAATTTTGCGTACCAAGCTTTGAAACTTTGTGAAGATGTTCCTTGGGGTTTCGGCTTCACGCTCTCAAAATTTTATCTTCTGAAACTTCGTAAAAAAAAAAGTTATAGCGAAATTTCCGCGATGACCTTTTTAAGTGAAATTTAGGAGCCTGCAAAAATCTCTAACTTCCACAGATCATATCTCCGAAAATATTGCAAACCAAGCTCTGAAATTTTGTGACAATGTTCCTCAGGAATTTGGATTTGCACTCTAAAAATTTCAGCTTCTGAACCTTCGTGTAAAGAAAGTTATAGCGAAAATTCCACGATGACTTGTTCGGAGAAGCGAAACCCTATAATCCAAAGCTCTGATACCAAATGTTGTGAAACCAACTCCAAAAAGAGAAGAAAAAAGATATCAATGCCTTAGAAATAAGCCACTTCAAGGGGGCAACCTCCAATACATTACATGAATGAAAAATTCTTGGATGATACAAATTACAAAACCTCCTTTCTATATATAGGAGTCCATGGGGCCACAATGTAATCCTAGTGGGGCCACAATGTAATCCTAGCCAACCTAACAATAATAATGTAAGGGCACAATAATAATAATATGGGGGTTATAGGGGTACAAATATAACAATAAGGGGGGCTACACTAACATAATAAGGGGCTACACTATTAATATAGGGACTTAACAAGAGTCGCTAAGTGGGTCAATTCATGAACGCTAAGCAGGTCAAGTCGTGAACGCGGGGAAAAGTCACGAATGAGTCAAGTATTCTATGAACAACTAGAAAGAAATGAATGGGCACAATCAAAGAACAAAGTCGGCAAACCACAACAAAGGAGCACTGAGGACCGTTGGATCTGAGCATTGATCAATGTCGGAGATTAGATTGCACATCGCATATCGACGAGTTTTACATTTATATGTTAAGAAATTGCAAGTTAAACTGTTTAAGTTACGATGTGATAAGTCACAAAAAATGCAAAATGCGAAGTGCAAGCGATGGCGTGGCAGATGACATGGCCCAGACCCCACAGACCATAGTTAATTTATGATGAAGTGGAAATGACATGGCAAGGTGACGTGGCACGATGACGTGGACCTGGCCCGCATACCAAACATCGAAGATCACATAGGATAATTTGTTGTTAAACGATAAAGGTTGTAGAGTGTGATAAAGAGGCCCAGATGCGATGTAGTTTCAAAGGAAAAATCCAAAGGATTTCAAATCCGTATGCAGATCCTTTTCTATGTTAAATCGCATTAGAGGAGGAAAAGGAGATTACAACGCAAAATATATGGAATGCGAAGTGCAATGTGCGATGCCAGGTGGGACTTGATTGCAATCAAAAATCTTAAAATATAAGTTGCAAAGGTAAGTGTTAAAATCGCTGAAGTGCGATGTGTGATGCTAGGTGGGACCCGACCTCAATCGCAAATCACAAACTTTAAAGGACAAGTGTGGGAGGTAAGTGTGAAAATCACCGAAGTGCGATATGCGATGCCAGGTGGGATCCGATCGTATAGCGCACATCGCAAGTCTTAGAAGATAAGTGCTAAATAAAAGTTAAAAAATAGCGAAATGCGAAATGTGATGTTGGTGTGGATGCAATGTATTTCAGAGCAAAATCCTAAAGATTTTCAAGTCCAGGCGGATGCAGTTTGTACGATGTTTTATGAAGAAATAGGCTAAAATGCGGCAGAAGGACTTATGGCAGAATAAGCCTTGACAAGGAGTGAAAACAAAGGAGGTAAATTCGAGCAAATAACGTTCATGTAGAACTATTATGGTATACCAGTAGAAGCTGAAAAGGTAGTAAACACATCAACACCATCATCAATCGATGAAAAGTGGGAAGAACTACACCAGATTAAATTACCAAACACCAGTTTTCTGAAAATCAGGGCCAGATGTCAGAGCCACTATTGGTTACCTCTTCGTGACCATCACAGCCACCTCCAAGCTTATTGTTTGATCTTACGAAGAGCCATCGAAGAGTTTGGATCCATGAAGATCAGCCGCCCAAAATTAATTCTACACTCGGTGTTTTTGTCAAATATTTCTGATCAGGCCTTGCATGGCCACACTTGTCCATTTTCTGCTAAATTGTAATCAATTAAAGGTTGCCGAGTAAGGTAGGGAAACCGACTTAGTCTTTAGATAAATATTGCATGCCTTAGCAATATCAAGGGTTGGAAAATTGGACCCTGCTGAAACTTGCATTGTAAGAAGTATTGGAACACACTAACTGTTTGAGCTAGGCATCAATAATAAGATATCGTTCACAATATTCTTGAGCTATGTTAATGGTGATGTTTTTCCTCTGTCTTTCCATGTTGTGCATCAATTTATCTGATTGCAAAACATAAAATTTAGATTAATATTTGCTGAGAGAGCACCTTAATTCTGTTTGTGTTTGTTATCTTAATGTTTTCCTCTAAAGTTTAGTTAAAGAATTCTTAACTGCTCTTTAGCTATTTCTAAACCCACTACTTTCTCCCATCTCATATTCACACTGTCAGTAAGATCTAGTCTGCATAGTGAGCTTGCCCTGTGATTGCCCTTGAAAATATAATGCACAATTCAGCCTTTTATGACTCCATAGCCCAATGGATTTGTTTCACATCTCTATCTGTCCAACCACACAATAAATCAAACAAACAACCCTCATAATTTCTATAACTAGCCTAATATCAACATTCATAATTATCAAGCTAAATCATAAAAATAGAGAGAGCCTTCTTTGAGTCTAGGAAGGCTAGGTCTTGGACTCCAAATTGGTTTGATGTTGTCCTCTATCATTTTTTCTTGCCAATCTTATAAATTACAGGGTGATAACACTATGGAAGATATTTTGGGTCTGAGAAGTAGATCAAATCTACTGGGTAATCAACCTAGAAAAAATTTGGACAAAAACCAAATTGTATATGTTCGACCATATCCTTTATTTCCAACTTGGAATAATGATAGGGTTGGATAGGACAAAATTGGGAAAAGACTTGATACGTTGGTGGTACATGAGAATATCTTAGAGATTTTGGGAAATATCGGGTCTTGGTATCCTGGGATAGATTATCATATCATTCGTTGATCATCATGCAATAGATAGGGGAGGAAATGCATAGGGGACTTTCCTATAAATTTAACAAAATTTGGCTATAAGTGGAGGAGTATAACACACTAGTGGGAGATATTTGGACATCTATTGAAGCTTCTGGGTAGGGATCGACGATGGATTTAATTTCAAGAAAACTGAATCATCTCAAGAGGGAAGTTTGCAAGTGGGAGAAAAAAATATATATAAAGAGGGATTTATAGAGAATTGATGAAGAGATGGAAAGATTGGGAAATATGATGGATATAATGTCCCCGTCCCTTGGACATTTGGATAGAATGCAAAAACTTGAAAAATAAAAGATGAATATATTAAAAATCTAAGAGCCCTAATAGCGATTGAAAATTCGAGCCATCTAGATTAAAGAAATACACGATTTTTTCACCAATTTACCAATCAAGAGAGGAATAAAAATGATATTTGAGAAATTTAATTGGTAGAGCGAGGTAAATTCCATAGCACTACGGAAATATAGAGGGAGGTTGTTAGATATTTTGAAGGTATGTATACGTAACACAGGGGGGTCGATATTGACAACCAACTTTGAGGGATAGAGAATTTCCCATGTATGTTCTTTGATGAGTTGAATTTAGCTTTGTATACACATTTTAATATGAATGAAATATCCATGGTTCTCAATTCTTTTGCAAAGGACAAGTTTCCAGGTCCAGATGACTAGATGGTAGAACTCTTTTTGCACTTCTTTGAGATTATGGGACAAGATCTCCTAAATATGGTAGAGGAAGCTCACACTTGTTTTCATGTCTCTAGGGAAATTAATTCCACATTCATATCTCATCTTGGAAACCTTTCGTCCAAATTATTTTTCATATTTTCGGTCAATATCCCTTTGCAACATCACATATACATTGATTTCCAAGGTCATTTTTGAAGGATTAAGGAAACCATGTCTGAACACATCACTTCGAAATAGTTTGGATTCCTCTCTAGGTGTCATATACAGGATGTTGTAGCCACTGCCAAGAATGTATACACTCAATCCATTATAACAAGAAAGAGGCATTGAATATGAGGTTGGACTTGAATAAAGCCTATGAAAATATAGACTAGTCCTATCTAAGACTGACACTAATGAAGATTAAGCTTTTTGTGGTCAATGTAGAGTGGATAATGGCATGCATATATTCTGTTAACTTTGCTGTATTGATCAATGTTTTTCCATCAAACGTCTTTACAACTAGTAGAGTGCTTCGACAAGGGTGTTCGTTTTTTGCACTTTTGTTCATTTTGGTCATGGACAGGATGGGAAAGAAGATTAGGGAGGCTCAGATGTAGGGTAATTTTAAGGGTTTTCAAGTATTGCATCAGGTCTCTATCACAAACCTTTTTTTGTTGTTGATGTTATTAAATTTGGTCAGGTGTCCTAGGAAAAATGGAGGAAATTACATTCGATTGTAAGGATATTTGGAGCAACATCAGGTTTGAATATGAATGGAAGAAAATCACTTTTGATTTATTCATATTGGGATTTATAGATCATTAAGAATATTGCTAGGTTATTTGGTGTACAAGTTGTGCACATTGAGATCGGGCTCAGATATCTGGGATTTAGATTGAAGCCCAACAAATATAGGATTTTGAACTAGAATTTGATTTTACATAAGTTTCGAAATAGATTAAATCTATGGATGCACCGTTGGCTACCCATGGGTGGTAGGTATACTCTTATCCAATTTGTTTTGCAACAAATATTGGTATACTAGATGCATTTGTTTTATCTTATGATAAATATAATTATAAATTCTATCATGGCTAAGTTCCTTTGGTCAGGAAATAGCGGGTGCAGAAATACCACCTGATTTAGTTTGAAACTATTACAAAAGAAAAATATGTTTGCAGTTGGGGGATACTAGATCTGAAGACATTCTATGAGTATTTATAAAACAAAAACATTATAGTAGGCTTTATTTGGCAGTGGCTTATGGTAGGACATTACCCTATATAAATACCTACAATGTAAGGGCATTTTGGAATGGTATAGAAGGTTCTTATGGCAGGCAAATTAATCTTAAGAACAAGAGCGGTCTCCCTAGATTCAAAGGAAAATCTAGAAACAAACAAATAAGTAGCTACTACCTTTCCCTAATCTATAACTGAAACATGATATATGAAATGTGCAAGAATATCTTACCTCTCTACAAAATGCTTGTAGATGTCTTTTTTATGCCTTCAAAATCTATTCCTCACTGCTTCTAGAGAATATTTGCATGAACAGAAACAAATGAGGAATACAATCGTAATGTATATAAAGAGCCAAACACGGAGTGAATGTAAATTTCAAAATAACATGTATCATACTATTAATCCAATATTGAGTTATAAAATATGCAAAAGATCAAGGACTTTTTCAAAAAGCAACATAACAAGTTCAAATAGGAAAGAACCAAATTCTTGCATTAATATTAAACAAGAAGGAGAAATACAACCTTAGCCTTGATTATTTAAGCCTATTCCCAATAATCTCCAATCCTCCCCTTAGGTGACAAGGTTTCAACCCTAATATGGAAGCATACATTTACATTCAAAAAGTCCTCCTTCACCCTCTATTCTATGTTGAATTTATAGGCCAAGAGGAGGAGGTTTGAGATCCTCTTTATAAGGGATGATATCCATAAAGAGAGGGATTAGGGTTCCATAAAGAGAGGGAGTTTTCTTCATGAACCAAGGGATGAGGCCAAAGTATGTAGGGGCTCGAGGCAATGACATGAACACTGAAAGGTGCAAGAGAAACCACCAATAATGATAATGGTTCTCAAGGTACTCTAGTATAATCTATGAAGTGTGATTAAATGTCTTGGATTTGAACACTCATAGAGTCATTCGATTGAAGGTCAATGATGAGAAAATGTCGTTGAAGGCGAGAAACCTGCCATTGAGGCATGCAAGCTCCAAGGTATTAAAGGAGGTTTCTAGATCAAATTCCTAGATAATGAGATGAAGTCAATAGGAAGTGATCCATCATAGGAGGGCCTACGACACGAAACCCATGTCAAGTTTTGAAGAAAATTTTTGAAGTGATTCAGGATTGGCTCAGGGATGAATGATGCGATTGAAGGTTATGAATTGCAAGGTAATTTTGACTGAGTTTGGACTTCTCTTAAACATATTGGTGACACAACATTTCGACTTGGCAGTATTTGACTAAAAAATAAAACCCAAAACCAAAATTTAATACTTTCAATGTGGTATGGTTAGCTTAGAGACAAATGGATTTCCCAACCCAACCATACAAGTGTTGGAGTGTCATGTTCAAGAGCGACATACTACCTTTTGTGATACAAGAATAAATTTTTCTTTCTAATTTCCCCCCACCATTACTAGGAAGTACCTCTTTATTTTTATGCAAGCTTGAGGAGGATAACATATTATTTTCCTGTAAGCTCATCATTCGGATGAATCCTCCAGAGTATTTTTAATGAACCCTCGGAAGGAGTGGTTTGGTCTCGTCATAATTGATGAGTCTTGCATTGTTTATATTTTACGAGTCCAGTGAAAGGGTAAATCGATTTAATTTTCATATCTAAAGGGTTTGAAAAAGATAAAAAAATTAAAACTCATACAATATTTCAACGTAAAGTTTAACGAGCCCAAGGAAAGTAAAGCTCAACGTTTTTCATAATTAGGGAGTCAAGAGAAAAACACACGAAAACTATGAAATTTCCTTTTTTCGTAAATATTCTACATTGTCCGTAAAAGGGGTAAACTTATACTTGGTATATGTATTTTAGTTTTCTTTAATGAGTTTGAAATAAACAAGCACACTCGTCAATATTTTCAAGTTTTGGGAGTCAGAAAAGAGCTTAAAGATAACTCCATTTGGAGGAACGAGTGGTATAAAGGGTAGAAATTGGTTCCGGTCATGTTGGAACTACTAAAAACATGTAAAGGTCAAGAGGTTGGCTAATAATACTACTCATCGTAGCAGTTCCTTGAGAAAGGGTAAAAAAACCAAGTGAAAGTGTATGATCAACTAAGAAAATGGTGACAATGAATGAGAAAACCAAGGCTCATTTGGCAGAAACAAGCTGATGGAAATGGTAATCACGGAGAATAAAATAAGATTGATTTCATTTTTACATAGCCTCAAAACATGGGAAAATATGCTTGACACAAAGCAAATTAAAATTGCAACATAGCATATATCATACGATTAAACCAATATTTAGTTATAATTATGTAAAAGATCAATTAAATTTGTAAAGAGCATTAAAACAAGTGAAATTAGGAAAGAAAAAATTTATTCTATTAATATTTGAACAAGAATAAGAAATACAACCTTTCCTAGATGATGTAAGCCTACTCTTAATAGTCGGAAATCCTCCCCTTTGGTGACAAGCTTTCAAGCCCTAATTTGGCAGCATAAGTTTACATTCAAAATTCATCCTTCAGCCTCTAGTCTGTGTTGAATTTATAGGCCAAGAGGAGGAGGTTTGAGATCCTATTTCCAAGGGATGAGATCCATAAAGAGAGGGATTAGGGTTCCAAAAAGAGAGGGAGTTTGATTCATGAACCGAGGGATGAGGCCCAAGTATGTAGGGGCTTGAGGCCTTCATTTGGGAAATATTCCTCCAAAAAGGATTCTAGAAATAAATTTTTTATTTTTACCCACGTTAAGATATTTGTGCAGTTTTTAGTGGAAGACATAGCACATAATTGTGCTTGAAAACGAAATGGCTAGGAAGACTACAAAAGTGCTTAAAAATGGGTTTTTGAGAAATGTAATACAAGATCCTTGTTTTCTTTGGGATTTTTTTGATTCCAACATTGTAGGGGAATACTTGGAACACTTCATCAGATAGTGAGAGATCCAGAACAACAATAATTTACCTAATGGTGACAAAATGACATGTAACAAAGAGGTGAGATTGGTGCGAACAAGGGTTCATACATTTGGTAGAGTTTACACAAAGTTAGTAGGTGGTTTTTTGATAAGTTACAATGGCCATTTGGTAAGGGTGAGAATGTCTTGACTGGCATTGATTCAATTAGTAGAGTTGGGTCTATACATAACCATTCTATTGGGATTATCAACGATATGCATGCAAAAGAAGTTTTCTACTTGGATTAGGTGATCGTCCAATGGCATGATGCTTTCCTGTATCTGTTGTGGAAGAATGCAGAATAGGTTAGTTTATCAGGGGTATATGCAGAGGCATGGAATCGATTTATACATGATCTTCAGTGTGCTGTATTAATTATAAATTTGTAAACATTGTTCAAAATAAGGCCATGATGAAACTCATTGTTTTAAATTACATCCTAAATTGAGGCCAAAGAAACCCAATAACAAGCGGAAACATAAATCTGCTACTACAACTCAACATGATTTAGGATCTGATTCAGATGATGAATCTAAAATTACAACCATGGGATTGAATAACATGAAGGGAAAAGAAATTGAAACTAAACCTAGTACCAGTACATCAAACTGTCACACAAACATTCACGTGAGGGTCATATCCAAGTATACCAAGATTGACACATTGCTTGACAGTGGGTCACAAGAAAACTTAATATCTGAAGATTTGGTCAAGAAACTTAACCTTGAGACCATACCACATCCAAAACCATATCCATTGAGTTGGATTTTTAAGGATGCAAATATACAGGTTTCAAATAAATGTATATTGAGGTTTGCAATCACTGCAATATTTGTTGACATAGTTGAATTAGATTTGGTTCCACTTGACATAACTAGTATTGTATTAGGGAGTCCTTACTTGTATGACAGGAAAGAGATATTCTATCGCCATGAGAACAAGTATCATTTATTCAAATATGGCAAGGAGTTCATTTTTAGAGCACATCGCAAGAAGACAAACATTGTTATGGTAAATGCTAGACATGTAAAGAGGCTGGTAAATTCAAGTAAGAATTTCGTTCTTCTTATGATTAAGCCTAAAGCTGATATTAATCATGAATATTTTGAGGGATGTGATCCTAAGTTGAAATCATATTTATATGATGTGGTTATTGGACATCATGAGATGTTTTAGGAGCCAACAATATTTCCTCCAAAAAGGGAAATTCAACATGAGATTCAGTTGCAGCAGGATTGTCCTCTTCCAAACATCAGTATGTATCACATGTCGATAATGGAGAATGCTGAAATAAAGAGGCAAATAAAAGAGATGTTGGATAAAGTAATCATAAGGCCAAGCACCTCGCCATGTTGTTCACCCATAGTCTTGATAGAAAAGAAAGATGGGACTTGGCACATGTGTGTAGATTTTTGAGCTTTGAACAAGATTATGGTAAAAAATCGTTACCAACTCCCAAGAATAGATGATTTGCTTGATCAGCTGAAAGAAGAAAAGTTTTTCACTAAGTTAGATTTATGAAGTGGATATCATCAAGTAAGAATTGTAGAAAGTGATATATGGAAAACTGCATTCAAAACCAAACAAGGACTCTTTGAGTGGCTAGTTATGCCTTTTGGTTTATGTAATGCACCAACAACTTTCATGCGAGTTATGGATAATGTTTTGTGACCATTCCTTGATGAATTTGTTATTTCTACTTAGATGACATATTGATTTTCATAAAAACAAGAGAAGATCATGTCTTTCATGTGAATAGAGTGCTTGATATTTTGAAGAAAGAAAAATTGTTTCTTAAGATGTCAAAGTGTGAGTTTGGAAAGACTTCTTTGGTCTATTTGGGACATACTGTAGGAGGAGGAGAATTGATAATTGATCCTTCTAAAGTGGAGGCCATTGTGAATTGGCCCACACCCAAGACATTTACCAAGGTATGAAGTTTCTTAGGTGCAACTCAATATTGGAGGAAGTTTATTGCTAACTTTTCTTCCATCGTAGCTCCTACGCATGCAGTGACAAGTGTGAAGTAAGGCTTCCAATGGGGAGGCAAACAACAACAAGATTTAGAAGCTTTAAAAGACAAGATTAGTTTAGATCCAGTCCTTGCATTACCAAATTTGAGACAACCATTCGAGATACAAACCAATGCTAGTGATTATGCCATGGGCATAGTACTTTTGCAGTATGGTAAGCCTATTGCCTTTCATTCTGAAACTTTTAATGGTGTTGTGACTTATTATCCTACATATGACAAAGAACTATATGCATTGGTACAAAGTGTCAAGAAGTGGAAATACTACTTGATGGGTAAACAAACTATTGTACATACCGATCACCAACCATTATAGTACTTGCAGTCACAAACAAAATTGCAGCAATCAAGACATTTTGGGTGGATTGGATTTCTTCAAAAATTTCACTTGGTTATAAGGTACAAGAAAGGTATATTCAATAAAGTTGCAAACATTCTTTCAATACCAATCATTAGTGCTTCTAATTTACTCAAAAATGATTCTGTTGTACATGAGAGTTACATAGAACAATATGCATATGACATTGATTTTCAAGATGTGTATGCTAGTTTGAGTGAAGGGAATCAAGTTGAAGAAAAAGATTATCACAATCATAACAATTTGTTGTTTCATTTGGGCAAGCTATGTATTCCACAAGGAGAGAGACTCAATGTCATGAGAGAAGCTCATTCTTCTCTTATTGTTGGACACTTTGGGGTAAGCAAAACCATGGCACATCTACAAAGGTATTGTTATTGGCCTCCCATGATAGATAGTGTGTCATGTTTTATAAGAGGTTGTTATATGTGTGAAAAATTTAAGCCTAGTAATAGGAAGCTTGGATTGTACATGCCACTACCGATACCATCAAGGCCATTGGAGAGTGTCTCCATGGACTTTGTTGGAGGTCTACCTATGTCAAGAAAACAACATGATTATCTTTATGTAGTTTTGGATAGATTCAGTAAAATGTGTATACTTATGCCATGTAAGAAAACCATTACTGTTGAACAAACTGCTACACTTTATTTTCAAAATGTTTGGGTTCATTTTGGATTGCCAACTTCTATTGTTAGTGACAGGGATTCTAGGTGCATTGGGAATTTTTGGTCAAATCTATGGAAGATGATGAAGAAAAAGTTGAAAAAGAGTACTGCTTTTCATCCACAAATAGATGGACAAACCAAGGTGTTGAACAGAATAGTTGTGCATCTATTGAGAGGATATTGCAGCAAACATCCTAAGTTGTGGGATGAACAACTGCATTATATTCATCATGCTTACAACCGGGCAAAGCACTCTTCAACACAAACCTCACCTTTTGAAGTATGCTTTGGGTATTTTCCAAAATTTCCATTAGACTTAATATTTGGGAAGGATGTTGCAATTGATGGCCACAGTGACATTGATAAGGTTCGAAATTTCATTGAGAAAATTCAGATTATACATCAACAAGTTCAAGAACATCTTGAGAAAAGTCAAAGCAAATACAAAGAGAGGCATGAAAAACATTGGGTTGATCACAAGTTTCAATAGGGAGATGAGGTATGGTTTCACATTAGCAAAGAAAGGATGCAAGGGGAAGGTAAAAAGCTCAAACCCATTCGCTATGGTCCTTCCAAGATCATAAAACAAGTTGGTAATAATGCATTCCAACTTGAATTTCCTTCTTACATGCAAATGTATTTAGTTGTTAATGTTGAAAACTTACACTTGTATGAGCCACCTTTTATCGATGATCAAGGAAGTGATGTTCAGATACCTTCTATTGAATATTTCTCGCCATAATTTTTGGATGAGCTCAAATAAGATACAATTCTTGACAACAGGACAAGAGCATCAAAGAGGGGAAGTGTTGACTACCTTCGAGTTGGGCTCAAAGGCACTAAACCAAGCAAGGAAAGATTGATGTAGATTGGAAAGGTGAGGGATATGTACCCTTATCTACTGAATAGGTAATCAAGTCTTTTGGGGTCCAAAATCTTCCCAATGGGGAGGAATGATTAGGAGTTCAAAAATTTTGCTCAAAATTCAAAGTTACAGGATTGGGTTGAAACCAATATTTTTTCATAGATCTCATCTTCCTGATTCCAGCACCACAAACGGTTCGAAAAACTGATGTCGTATGAGGGAGATATCGCGTTCTGATCGAAATGCGAAACAAGTAAATTTATGACAGTTTGATTGGGATCCACAATCAGCAAGGTTGATGCACAGTTAGCAAAAAAGGGAATATTCCTCAAAATATTCCCTCCACCAAACAAATCACAGGTTGACAAGTGTTGTTTTTTTATTTGAAGGTATGGCTTGGGAGAGCCAATTATAGGGCGCCACGTGGCCAGCCCTGAGGCTGCCACGTGTCCCTGAAATGGCATACTAAAATTTTGTGAGGGTTTGTAGGAATCGACCCCCAGACCTCCCACCGGGCACAAAAAAATATTACCACCCACACTACCCTTTTTTACTTAACATCTTATGGCGGCGAATTATACTTAAGGTTTAGTGAAATGGAGTTCGATGGTTGGGAACCGCCGACGGTCCCAACCCGCCAGCGGTTCCCGCGTTATACACTGTTAAGTCTCGAATGCACGGTATATGCATTAACGGATAGTTCAAACTGCCAGTGTTTCCATCGTGTGTTGTCACATGGCAAAATTAAATGCCAAATTCTCTGTGCGGTCTGCTAACCGACGAAAACTCAACCACAGTTTAACATTCAACCATAGTTTTACACCGTGAGTTCCGCCTAACCGTCAGGGTAGGTAATGGTTTGGGGGTGCGCATGTGGCCACCACCTAAATCATCAAATTAAATGCAATGGTCAATTCGGAGGGAAGTTTAGCGAGCACGCCTTAATTGGTGGAAATGCCATTTTTTAACTCCAGTTAAGTGGAGTTATCCACTTTTAGTGGAGCTTTCCTAGGTGAAACTGGGAAAAAGTGTAGGAGGCCCAATTTTCGAACATTCTGAGTGAATGAAGAGTCATTTTTGACTAATTGGAGCATTCTGAAGTCATTTGTGTAGAGAAAAAAGTGATTAGAGCACTGTAACTACAAGTAATAGCAAAATTGTGAGCATAATAAAATATGGACAAGCCATTGGGAGCTAGACCTGCAGATGTAGCTCAGGAGGGGTGAACTGATTCATCATGCCTGCTATGTAAATTTCATGTGGTGACTTATTTATCTGTTTTACACTGCTGTTCAGTGTTATTTAAGCTTGTTTTATGCTTCTAATTCACTAAAAATCATCTACAATTCATGGAAAAAATCCACAATCCTTAAGCAAACTAATGAATTGATTATGCACATGTTTTAAAATTGAAAAGACACTTAGCACAACAAAACTAATACATTCATTTCAGATCATGCTAACAAACAAGAAGAGCAACATTATTTTTGATAAACCTTTTAGACTGATGTCTCATCACTTGTAGGTGGATTTCCTAGTTGGATTTTTTGATGGCATAGCCCAAGCTAAAAATTGTTGCTGTGAAGCTTGGTTGAGAATCAACCTAAAGTGACACTTTCTATTGTATTGAAATGGGGGGAAAGGCATGAATACCAAAGCTGAGCTCATTTCCCTTTTGGGTCTTTTTTTTTCTGTAAGGAGAAATCAACTAGGAATTATCTCTATCTATGGTTATTAAAAAGCTATTATCCAAACTACTAACGGGGGGCTTCAATTGATATCTCATTTAAGCATATTTACAGGGAACTAAATTCATTTGTAGATGTATTATCAAAGAAAGGATTGTTGGCTACTGCAATTTCACTGCACTACAGTTTATGTGTTTAAGATAGTGTGGTCGAAGAGGGGGAAATCAAACAAATATGAGCTTCTATTTCTTGTTTCCTATTTTACATCTCTATTTCAGTTTGTTGATATGAAGATTAATGATCCATTTGAGTTTTGTTATTTTGTTTAATGTCTTAGACTCTTAAATTTTGGTTTCGAACTTCGATGAAAGACACATGGATGTAATATATTTTTATATCAAAATGTTTGTATGCCATATGCTAGATGGATATCAATTTATTTTTTAACATAGATGATTTTATGTATTGGAATATATGTACTGGGTTCTTTCTATTAATAGAAACCAATGTTTTTTTCTTTTGGAAGAAAAAAAAGAAAAGGAATTCTGATATATTGGATTGATTTAGAACTTGGGCTATAATTTCAATAATATAAAAAAAACTTGCACAAAACCTTATAATTTCACATCAAAAATTCATATCCAACTTATCTTTCCCTTTGTGTTGTATTAGGTAAATCATATGTATTGGTTTAGCAACATTAAACAAGGGTTTAGTGATTGCACTACAATAGCAAAAATTCATTGGTGAGGGTCATGCCTGTGAAGGACCTTTAAGGTCTATCACCAATGTCACAAATGGTGACCGTCCTTAAAAAAACATTATTGTAAGTGTATAGAGTGATGGTCCTTTATGGTTTGTCACCAAAGCCATTTTCATTAACACTTTTAGTGAGGGTCGTTAAATGCTCGTCACTAATTCTCTCTTTGGTGACACTTCTAGTGATGATATTTTATTGACCCTCACCAATGCTCTCTTTGGATAATTTTGGTGACGGTCAAAAAATGTTCATCATCACTAATCATTCAAATGTGTTTTTTATGATGTTATGTGCCTACTGTTGAGATTCAACAAGATGGTGATCCTAGTGAAAATTAAGCACCTGCACTAGGTGGGGCCCACAGGTTATTTTTAGGTGTATGTCTATTTTTAGAATGGTGAGAAAATTCTATTTATAGCAGGAGTCTATTTATAGATGGTTGAAAAAATTCTATTTATGGATGGGTGTCTATTTTTGGAATGCATGTGCGAAGTCTGTTCGTAGATCTCATGTCTAAAAATAGAATGCATGTCGATTATTATTATCTCTTAATAATTATTAGACAATAAATAATAATCTATTCTCTTGAAGCACTTGATTTCAGTTAACTGATGTGGAAAACCAGTTGACTGAAGGAATTTTGAGTTTTAAGGTTGGTTGGTGGGACATGCAAGTGGACATCGTTTTAACTGAGTGATACAAAGTTGTAACAGAGTTGGATGTGTAGTTATGTGAGTTGTAAAGTAGTTTAACTCAGTTAAGTGAGTTAAACTCAGTTGTGCTAGTTGTAACTACTTGTAACTAAAGATACACTAGTGAGAGATTAGTGAATTAAATATTAAATTAATTCAAATGGACTGATCTCACATGCAACTGAAGATTTACTACTGTTAACTACATGCATGTCAGATCCAGTGGAGACCCAATTGAGAGATAGGTGAAAGGGACAATTTGACTATCAATTGTGACATTAGTGGGTGCACACTTGCAACCAAACATACATTGGATATTCCAATGAGGATTGCATAGTCAAGGAAAGACAAGACCAAATTCATTCAGGGGTTATGATTAGTAGGGATTGCGCAGTGGAGGTAGGATGTCAGGAGGTAGTAAATTGGAGCATGTATTTGCCAATTTTTGTATGACAATGTGAGACGATTGTATATTGTACTGAGAGCGCTTGGATTAGATTTTTGTATGAGATTTTTTCATGATCCATGATATATACATAATATATGATAGTGGTGCTTTTAGCTTTATGATTTCCCGGTAAAAACATCTGTGTTATGTGTGATTGATCTTTCTTCATGTGTTTGCAATTGGCGATTAAATTTACAAAAAGATTTAAGTAGAAGGATTTTGTATTTAACAGTGGCATATAATTGTTAGATCAGGAGAATCCAGGAAATACATAATTATATTAAAATTTCGACATGGTATTGGAGCAAAGAAGATTGAAATATTGAAGCACTAGCTGAGTTTGTTGGTGGAAACAATTCGAATTTGCTGCAATAATTTCTTGGTGTGACAGTTGAGTAAACATCGAAATGGCTTTCAATGGTTTGCGGCTAGAGTATGCACTTGAGGGAATCTTGAACTAAATTGCATGGAAGGATAGGATGGAGGTTTTGCTTGAAGATAATGGCTTGAAGGAATTCATCGACAGTGATGTTCCTAAGCGCACTTCGACGGATGTTGCATTACTTGACGCCTGGAAAAAGAAAGTAGCGAAGACGAGAAGGATTCTGTTGGAAGGTGCAAGAGAACATATTGTCTCAAGCCTTAATGGGAAATCCACTCCATTTGCGATGTGGAAGGCTTTGACGGATATTTTCCAAAGCAGCAGCGACCATAGGAAATTGGCACTGAAGGATAAACTCAGAAAGATCAAAACGGAGAAGTGTGAAAATATTCCTAAGTATCTCACAAAGTTTGTCCAATGTCAGGAAAAACTCAGGAGTGTGGGAATCACGGTTGTTGATGATGATTTGGTGAGTTTGGCTCTCTTGGGAATTCCTAAGAGTTGGCACAGTTATCAAGACTATGTCAACGGATGGTAAAAAATGTTGGATTGGGAACGATTGTGGTTAGATCTAGTGCAAGAGGAGTTCAGGTGGAACACCAGAGACGACTCTTCATCAAAGAATGATGATGAAGAGGATTGTGCTTTGGCTGCGAAGGCAAGGAATGGGAAGGGGAAGAAATCCCATTCAAAATCTGAGGCTAAAGGTAAGAAGCTATATTTGTCCAAGGTGAAGTGTTTGCACTGTCACGAACATCAGAATCTCGTGACTAAATGCCCGCAGAAAAAGAAGAACAAGAAGATTGTTGGAGCTGCAGCTGGTGAGGCCCTTGCCTCAAAATTTGAACTTGATTTCTCTTTTATCTCATGCTTGGTTTCAAGTGCAATGAGATCAGCGTGGTATCTTGATAGTGGTGCTTCCTTCCACATGACGAGAGATAAGGAGCCTTTTAGTGACTTGGAGGAGAAATATCTCTAAATGCATTTAGAGATGGGTGATTATGGATGATACACTGCGACCAGAATTGGTACCATTACGTTTGAGAGGGAGTTAGGTAAACCATTTCTACTGAAATATTTTATGCATGTTCCAGGTTTGAAGAAAAACTTGGTCTCTGTCGCAATGTCGGAGGACAGAGGCTATGACATTGTTTTCAGCGATGGAAAAGCTTTCCTGTGATATAAAACAACGAGTCAAGCCAAGATGATAGAGATTAGAGTTAATAATATCTACAAGCTGGAGGTAGATGGCTGCGCTGCAATGGTGGGCAAAGAAGAAGAAGTGGTGAGCCAGGATGAGGGTGAATTATGGCACAGGCGATTAGGCCATCTTCACCATGGCGCCCTAAAAAGTTTGCAGCATATTTCTACTGGACTTCCCAAGGGTACACTTGCGTAGTTAAATTAGTGCAAGGGATGTACTATGGGTAATTTTTTAAAGTCCACCTTTCATGAAAAGGAGAATCGTGCTTCGGTGATCCTGGGGAGAGTTCACACAGACATGTGTGGACCATTCTTGGTTGCTTCAACAACAAAACACGTCTATTATGTTATTTTTGTTGATGACTTTTCTCAAAAATTTTGGATCTTCTTCATGCAGAAGAAGGATCAAACATTCTCAAAGTTCTATGAGTTTAAGGCATTGGTTGAGAAAGATTCGGGGAAGCAAGTGAAGGCTCCGCAGAGCGATAATGGTGGAGAATACATCTCGAATGAATTCAAAGACTTCTGTAGCAAAGAAGGAATTCAGAGAGAACTCATAGTGCCTCATAACCCACAAAAAAATGGGGTCGCGAAGAGGAAGAACAGAATGATTGTGGGTGCTACACGAGCTATGCTGCATGATCAGGGCCTACCAATGCACTTGTAGGCGAAAGCACGCAACACTGTAGTTTATGTGCAAAACCATTGTCGTCATAGAGTACTTGGCATGAGTACACCTAAAGAAGCTTTTACTAGTAAGAAATCGAAAGTTTATCACTTTAAGATTTTTGGCTCATCTATTTATGTGCATGTGACCAAGAACGCCAGGAAGAAGCTGGAGCCGACTGCTAAAGTTGGGATATTTGTGGGGTACACAGAAACACCCCATAATTATCGTGTGTATTTTACAAATATTTGAATGACTGTGGTGAGACGAGATATAAAATTCAATGAGGAGAAAGCCATGAAGTTGTCGCTTGAGAGGGAGCTAGACTTACATGCGAGGAGGAATTTTTGGTTCCCAAAGATGAGTCTCTAGATGTGGATTAGCCACAGGAGGAGGTTCATGGAGTGGAGGAGTCCACTCACGCAGAGTCAAACATCAGAACTAGTAGAAGTCATACCACAAAAGTTGAGAGGCTGAACCTTGATGCGGCACAGAATATAGGATTCCATACTTCACAACGCAGACAGAGAAAATCTCCTGACTGTTTCACTAGATGCATGGTTCTCATGAGCAAATGCATTGTGACTAAGCCATCTTCCTTTCAGGAAGCAGTGTAGGAGCCCACATGGGTAGATGCAATGGTGGAAGAGTATGACTCCATTGTCAGAAACAATGCCTGGGAAATTGTTCTAAGGCCGGTTGATAAATCAGTGGTAGGTTCAAGATGGATCTACAAGGTAAATCAAGATGTTGATGGGAGTGTTGGGAAATACAAGGCTAGATTTGTGGCCCGAGACTTCTCATAGATCGTGGGGATTGATTATGAAGAAACCTTTGCACCTGTCGCAAGATATTCTTCCATAAGGACCATCCTTGCTCTCTCAGCGTAGATGGGTTGACACATTCATCAGATGGATGTGAAGACTGCGTTAATTAATGGGATCATTGAGGAAAAAGTGTACATTGAGTAGCTTGAAGGATTTGAGATCTTCAGTAGTGAGTCGTATGTTTGAAGACTCAAAAGAGCGTTGTATGGGCTGAAGTAAGCACCCCGTGCTTGGTACACTTGGATCGACAACTATTTAACCGGACTTGGCTTCACCAAGAGTGAGGCGGATGAAAACCTATACCAAATTGTGGTGGAGGGTAAGCTTTTAATCATTGTTCTTTATGTTGATGATCTAATACTGACTGGTGATGAGCAGCTGATACACTCATGCAAGGAGGACCTTGCAAAAGGAGTTTGAGATGAAGGATATGGGCCTCCTTCACTATTTCCTTGGATTGGAAATATGGCAGCGAGAAGGTGAAATTTTTATGTCTCAAGGAAAGTATGTAAGGGAGATACTCGGTAAGTTTCACATGGAGGGCTGAAAACCCATGGATACTCCTCTTCTAGGAAACTGGAGGAAAGAGGATGCTACATCTGGAGAGGTAGTGGATGCTACTATCTATCGACAGTTGGTGGGTTCACTCATGTATTTAGTTAATACAAGATCGGGCATATGCTATGCGGTGAACCAGCTTAGTCAAGCGATGGTTAAGCCTACCAAGCTCTTTTGGAAGGCGAGCAAGCATGTCCTGAGATATCTCAAGGGCACATATGAGTATGAATTATGGTACAGACAGATGGATGAGGTGAAGTTGCATGGCTTCATGGATGCAGATTGGGCGGGCAGCCCAAAGGAAAGAAAGATCACATCAGGAGGGGTCTTCAGTATCAGATCTACATTTGTTTCTTGGTACAATAGGAAAAGAGATCCATGGCACTCAGTTCAGCGGAAGTGGAATACATGGCAGCAAGCCAAGCTGCATGTGAGGTTGTCTGGATGAGGAAGATCCTGGTTGGTTTGTTTGGTTCTCATTTAGATCCTACAACGATTCATTGTGATAATCAGACTTGCATTAAACTCTCGATTAATCCTGTGTTTCATGATAGATCTAAGCATATAGATATTCGGTATCATCATATCAGAGATTGTGTGTAGCGGAAGATCATGTTGCTTCATTACATTCCTACGGAAGATCAGGAAGCAGATATTCCGACGAAGGCACTCACCAAGAGAAAATTAAAATACCATAGAGACAAGATCGGTGTGAAGGATAATCCCTTTCTTGTTGAGAGGGAGTGTTGAGATTCAACAAGATGGTGATCCTAGTGAAAATTAAGCACCTGCATTAGGTGGGGCCCGCAGACTATTTTTAGGTGTATGAATATTTTTAGAATGGTGATAAAATTCTATTTATAGCAGGAGTCTATTTATAGATGGTTGAGAAAATTCTATTTATGGATGGGTGTTTATTTTTGGAATGCATGTGCGAAGTCTGTTCGTAGATCGCATGTCTAAAAATAGAATGCATGTCGATTATTATCATCTCTTGATAATAATTAGACAATAAATAATAATCTATTCTCTTGAAGCACTTGATTTCAGTTAACTGATGTGGCAAACCAGTTGACTAAAGGAATTTCGAGTTCTAAGTGTTGAGAATTTTGTAGGGCTTTATATTAATAAAAAAATTCTCTTCTTGATAATTACTTGTGAGCTTTCTTATGTATTCTCTTCTTTAACTTAGTTAATCTTTCATCAAGTCAATTATCAAAGTACTTAGTCAAATGTAGAGACATAATTATTTTTCACTTGTAACTGAATATCTTGAAATATGGTTAGGAAGGAAAATCTGTGATTTACCTTCCTCACTTTCTACCATCTTTAGATCAACCTGTCTTCTTACAATCACTGTCTTTGACTTTGGAAATTATTTTCTTCAAACTCAGAGGTGTTATCACTGTACCCTTCCTGCACTTATCCACAATCTTGCTTCACCATTATGCAATCTTGTACCTTGTTTTACCTATCCGCAAACTGTGCTTTCCTGTTCCTTTTGCAAATTGTACTTCTCCTGTACCTTCCGAAACCTACTCCCTCTTGAACCTTCCGCAATTTGTACTCTAGAATCTACATTACTTGCTTCTCCAAATGAGCCGTAGGACGGTCATATATATAGGTGGCTGTTCCAGCTATTAGGCCAACCAATCAGATTATATTTAGGCCGACTTTATAGCTTGTAGTTAGGCTGACTTGTAGATTATTTTCTCTAGTATTTTATGAGGCATTACTTCACATATATTCCAACATTGTTTTAGGTTGTTTTCGCTATATATGGAGCTTGTTTTCCAACACCTGTAGAGGCCTGATGAGAGCTTATTTACAAGTTCTAGGAGCATATCTATCTGAAATGGATCCTTCATGATTTTGACTCTTAATCCTATTTATACCTAGAAGACAAGAACCTAATAGACATCAAGAAGAATTATATCTACATAATAAAATCTTGCTCATGAAACCCATGAAGCAAGTACAAAAAAATACATTTTATTATCTTTTTCTCCTTCTTTTCATAATTACATAGTCAACATGAAGACCGACCTAGTTACATTTTACAACACTCCCTCTTAACTAGGGAGGTATTCATATAGTTACATGATCACTTTCAAACTAAAGAATCTCATAAGAAAAATCGGATTGGTAATCACATCTGTATAACATCATATCAACCAGCATTGTCATAGTGAAAGGCCTTGACTAACAACCCCATCTCTTCAACGAGACAATGGGCTTCAATGCTGGCGAGACACATGACTTATAGACACCTTCATCATTGTCTCTCCAAGGTACATACTCCACCCAGGTGTTCCCAAATTATGACCTTCTTGGACTATTCTTCTCTTGGATAGCTAGCCCTCAAAGAATATCGGTCCCAACTACTCTTATCTTGAATGCCCTATCACATTCTCAAAGAGTATCGAATGCCAGATGATTACCTAATCCTCCATTCTCTCTTCCCAAGACCAGAATGATGTGTCTATCTCTCCCTCTCAACCAGGGAGGACCTATTCCACAAGGGAATGTAATCATTCCTAAACAAGGAATGTACCTAAGCTCATTCTTAGGAATTACCAATTTTCTTCCAAGAAAGAAACTTATCATCAGGCTCCCTCTTAATAAGAGACCTCCAGCAGCAATGGTGAGACACCCAGCTGCTCATGAAAAATTCCTGTCCTTGATGTCATGGATTTCGATATTGAGGAATCTCCATATTTTAGCTGAATCATAGGGCACAAATCATTATTCACTTTCATCTTGAGTCATGTAAGCTATTAGAAAGTAATTCATCAGACTTCCTTATCTGGTCCATTGTTATGCCATGCTGATTTCCTTAGAATCATCTCCAAGGATAATACATCCTTTCTCATGATTGGCAGCCCTGCACAAACTCATCCAGATAAACGTATACATATGACCTTTTTAGAACAATAGTTACCTTAGTGATGATCTTTCACCATGGCATCTTCCTATAGGTATCGACATCCTTCATACAGATTGACACATCTCCTAATGATATGTTTTGTCAAGAGTCTTCTTATTTACTAGACTTCTTTCAGAGTCTACATATCCTCATAGGAGATCTCCTAGTCACATATTCTTGGCTTTTGGATGATAACAACCTTTTGACATGGTTGCATGTCATGATCTTTTCCTCTCTGCACATTCTTTATTCCCAGGAACTTATAACCTTTCTGGTTTCTTGTTCATATGCAACCACCTCATATTCCATGAGGACATATTATGTTGATTTCATATGTCCATGCACTGAGAGATGCTCCTCCATAGATCATACTTTTAAATACAGAAGTTCATTACCTGCAACCATATAACATGACATCACAGCATCCAATGTTAGCATATAAATATTTACATACCTCATACCTTTTTCCTTGCAGCAATTTTTAAGAATGAAGAGCTTCATTCGCTTGGCTTGTTTCATCAATATGTCATCACATCCCAGAAGTATGTTTTTATGATGAACCTTGCTCTTGATGACTAATTTCTATTAGTAAAGTTTGTAAAAGAGGTTTTCCTGGAGCTGATTCACCAGGAGCTCCTGCCATGCTTCGATTAGGATGCGACATTGCTTCCAACATAGATCAATTCCTTATTCATAAGTTTGCATGATTTTCCTTGAATCTTCTTTTCTTTCGCCTATTGAGATTGTCCCTTTAGGACCATATTTCTTGTAATGTCCATAAGTCTTCCATATTTCCTCATCTTCCCTTTTTCTTCTGCAAATGTTTGAGTCTTTTATCCTTCAACATTTTTTCCCTTGATTTGTATTTTTCCATCTTATTTACTGCATAGAATAGTTATTTCAGCTTATCTTATATTCCCTTGATGTCTCCAATCCTTCATAGGCTTTTCACGACTTTACTTTCTTCGAGGACTGTGACTATCCTCCTCATGCAAGGATTCTTGGTAACCCAACCAGCTTATAGATCTCCCTGAAAAAACAAAGTCATTTTCGATTATAGAATGAAAGATACTTACTTGATAAGTGAAGATAAAGTCTTCAGCTTGATTTCTTCGATGGTGGTGGAGAAAAGATGTGTTAGTGCTTTCTCTTTGGATGATCTTCTTCAAGGGTAAGGATTAGATCGTTGTTGTAATGATGATAATGCCTTCTTTTGGTTGTCTATGTCTGGTGCTATTTCTGTCATGAAACCGAGGTCTCATTTTGGTACTGAAATCATTCTTTTAAGATAGCACTATATTATTGTGGTTGCACTATGAGTTCTCCAAGATTGCGGTGTTTGCACAAGAATCATATTAACTGTAGCAACACTGAATCATGTACCAACATATAGTATCAAAGTGGGTGATTATAGTAGTGTTGGTGTAGATAATACCAGATCTGAATTATCACTCTGAACTGCACCAGGTATGCCGAGAAGTATGGTAGTTAGACTACTAAACTGAGGTTGTCAAAATACTCCTAATATTAGCTCTAGTTGATCCACACTATTGACTGTGTTATTTATATTGTGATTGCTTCTTGAAATTTTAGAGAATCCTCCTTTGACTTGCTTAGATGTTTTTGAAACTTGATCCGTAAGTGTCTCTTAGATGCCCTTCCTTAATTTTTTACCTTAGCTCTGATACCATGTTGAGAATTTTGTAGGGCTTGTGATTAATACAAAAATTCTCTTCTTGATAATTACATGTGAGCTTGCTTATGTATTCTCTTCTTTAACTTAGTTAATCTTTCATCAAGTCAATTATCAAAGTACTTAGTCAAATGTAGAGACAAAATTATTTTTACTTGTAACTGAATATCTTGAAATATGGTTAGGAAGGAAAATCTCTGATTTACCTTCCTCACTTTCTACCACCTTTAGATTAGCTTGTATTCTTACAATCACTGTCTTTGACTTTGGAAAATTCTTCTCCTCAAAATCAAAAGTGTCATCATTGTACCCTTCCTGCACCTATTCGCAATCTTGCTTCACCATTCCGCAATCCTGTACCTTGTTGTACCTATCCGCAAACCGTGCTTTCCTATTCCTTTCGCAAACTGTACTTCTCTTGTACCTTCTGCAATCTGCTCCCTCCTGAACCTTCTGCAATCTGTACTCTAGAGTCCGCATTACTTACTTCTCCAAATGAGCTACAAGATAGTCATATATATAGGTGATTTTTCTAGCTATTAGGCCAACCAATCAACTTATATTTAGGCTGACTTTATAGCTTGTAGTTTAGGCTGACTTGTAGATTATTTTCTCCGGAATTTTATGAGGCATTACTTCACATATATTCCAACATTGTTGTAGGTTGTTTTCGCTATATATGGAGCTTGTCTTCCAACACTTCTGGAGGGCTCATGAGAGCTTCTTTACAAGGTCTAGGAGCATATCTATCTGAACTAGATCCTTCATGATTTTGACACTTAATCCTATTTATACCTAGAAGACAAGAACCTAATAAACATCAAGAAGAAGTCTATCTACATAATAAAATATTTCTCATGAAACCCATGAAGCAAGTACAACAAAATACATTTTATTATCTTTGTCTCCTTCTTTTCATAATTACGTAGTCAACATGAAGATCGACCTAGTTAAATTTTACAACACTAAGGTTGGTTGGTGGGACATTCAAGTGGAATTCGTATTAACTGAGTGATACAAAGTTGTAACAGGGTTGGATGTGTAGTTATGTGAGTTGTAAAATAGTTTAACTCAGTTGTGCTAGTTGTAACTAGTTGTAACTAAAGATACACTAGTGAGAGATCAGTGAATTAAATATTAAATTAATTCAAATGGAGTGATCTCACATGCAAATGAAGATTTACTACTATTAACTACATGCATGTCAGATCCAGTGGAGACCCAGTTGAGAGATAGGTGAAAGGGACAATTTGACTATTAGTTGTGACATTAGTGGGTGCACACTTGCAACCAAACACACATTAAAGATTCCAATGAGGATTGCATAGTCAAGGCAAGGAAATATTGAATTCATTCAGGGATTGTGATCAACAGGGATTGCACAGTGGATGCAGACTGTCAGGAGGCAGTAAATTGGCGCATGTATTTGCTAATTTTTGTATGACAGTGTGAGACGATTGTATATTGTACCAAGAGCTCTTGGATTATATTTTTGTATGAGATTTTTTCATGATCCATGATATATGCATAATATATGATAGTGGGGTTTTTAGCTTTATGCTTTCCCAGTAAAAACATTTGTATTATGTGTGATTGATCTTTCTTCATGTATTGCAGAAATTTCCGGATTATCCACATTGTTAAGAAACAATGATTGACGTTTAGAATCCCAACGGGGATCCATCTTCAAGACAGGACTTTGCAATTGGTGATTAAATTTCCGCATTCATCTTTATTTGAACTAATTTTACCTTGTGTTTCCATGGCACTCCCTAACACACCTTGGCGCGCATTGGAACACCCCGACACCTGGCATATCTTGGAATATTTCCTTAGCACTCTAGAATTCCTTGGAACTACCTAGCATACCTTTTCACTCCCTCCTTAGGACACCTAGAACTCAATGAAACTCTCTTTCACACACTCGTATTCATTCATTTCCATGAATTTTATACTAGTCCTCCCTTCTATTTCCTTGGCACTCAATAACGCTCCCTGGAATGCATTGACACATCGTAGCACCTGGCACATCTTGTCATGTTTCTTTGGCCCTTAGAATTCCTTAATATTTCCTAGCATACCTTGTTACTCCCTCCTTAGCACACTTGGACCTCATTGAAACTTCATGTCACAAACTCTTATTTGTTCATTTGCATGCATTAATTTGACCTAGTGCTCCCTTGTGTTTTCATGGCACTCCCTAATAATTCCTAGCACATGTTGACACACCCTAACACCTAGTACATCTTGGTTGCATTCCTCCATGACACTCTAGAATGACTTAGCGTTGCTTAGCATATCATGTCAATCTCTCCTTAACACACTTGGAACTCGCTCACACTCCCTATCACAGAATCTTATTCATTAATTTCCATGCATTTTCACCTAGTGCTCCCTTATGTTTCCCTCGTACTCCCTAACACTCCTTAGCACACATTGGCAGACCTTGGAACTTGGCACATCTTGGTATGCTTCCCTAGCACTCTAACATGCCTCTGAACTTCATATCATACCTTTTCACTACCTCCTTAGCACACCTAGAGCTCACTGACATTTCATTTCCATGCATTCAAAACTAGTGTTCCCTTGTGTTTCCCTGGTACTTGGCCCTAACACTCCCTAGCATGTGTTCGTCCAACACCGAGGCACCTGGCACATCTTGGCATGCCTAACATGCCTTGGTACTGTCTAGTATGTGCTAGTAATTCCTGGCATTCCTTGTCACACCTTGAAACTCCATAGTTGTCACGCCTCTTACACTTCCTATTCTAAAATTCTCCTAACACACTTCTTCCTTGCGACACTTGGAATTCACTGACACTCCCTGGCACACACTCTTATTCATTCATTTCCATGCATTTTGACATATTTCTCCCTTGTGATGCACTGACACTCCCCAACACTCCTCAACATGAATCCACACTATCTGGCATGTGTTAGCACACATTTTTATTCCTTAACATCCCCCATAACTACTTTGCTATCAAGCCCTCACACCTAGCCTTTATTTTTTTGCAACATGGGAAACCAACCAAATCCTGCCTCGACTATAACAACAACTTGAAAAAGTTACAATTACTGCAACTAGACTATGCCTTGTTCACCTAGGAACTTCCTATAACTCATCTTAGTCTACTCATGTTAAATCTCAACTCATACAACTTAACAAGTTACGAAGACAAGGCTCACATCCAACCGTGGTCGTAAAACAAATAAGAAACAAAGTTTACATGTTGACATGCCATAACACTTGGCATGTCTAACAGTCACTTGGAAATATGTAGCATGTGTTAGCATCCTCTGCATTTCTTGGCATGCCTTGGCACTCCTTAGCACATCCTAGCACTCCCTGACACCTAGCACACCTATTACTCTCTAACGCTCCATGTCACACTCTTATTCATTCATTTCCATGCATTTGAGACTAGTGCTCCCTTATGTTTCCCTGGCACTTGGCCTTAACACTCCCTAGCATATGTTGGCGCCACATCCTGTCGCCTGGAACATCTTCGCATGCCTTAGAACTCAACATTTATTGGCATGCCTAAAATGCCTTGGAACCTTCTAGCATGTATTATTGCTTCCTGACATTCCCTAAAACACCTTGGCACTCCCTAGCTGTCATGCCCTCATATACAACCTACTTTTTCAATGACTTGGGAACCCAACCAAGTCATTGGAAAAATGTTGTGCCCAACCTAATGTCTCCCTTTGTTTGAAAATAAATTTTACATGCCTTATCACAACCATAGGCTTGCCTCCTGCAAGTATTATTCTGAACTTCTCCTAACACACTTCGTCCTTGGGACACTTGGAATTAGCTGAGAGTCCTTGGCACACACTCTTATTCATTCATTTCCAAGAATGTTGACCTAGTTCTCCCTTGTGATGCCCTAACACTCCAGATTACTCCTCAACATGCATTGAAACCGTCTGGCATGTGTTAGCATGCCTTTTCATTCCTTGGCATGCCTGGCACTACTTAACTATCATGGCCTCGCAACTACCCTTACTTTTTTTTAGACTTGGGAACCCAACAAAGTCCTGCCTCGACTACAACAGCTTGACCAAGTTACAATTTCTACAACTATACTATGTATTTTTTCATGTAAAAAATCCTATAACTCATATTAGGATAATCATGTCCAATCTCAAATCATCCCACTTAACAAGTTACCAAGTTGATGCTCACGTCCAACTATGGCCATAAAAAAACTAAGCAACATAGTTTACATCTTTACATGCTATAGCACCTGGCATGTCTAACAATCCCTTGGCACTATGTGGTGCATGTTATCATCCCCTGTATTCCTTGGAATTCTCTAGAACTCTCTAACACACTCTTGCAATCCTTGACATTCCCTGGAATTCTAGCATGCCTTGGAACTACCTGTCATATAACCTTCTCACTCCCTCCTTAGCACACTTGGAACTCGCTAACACTCCCTATCACACACTCTTATTTATTCATCTCCATGAATTTTGAACTAGTTCTCCCTTGTGTTTTGTGGCACTCCCTAACACTCCCTGACACACATTGGCATACTCTAGCACCTAGGACATATTTACATGTCGCCCTGGCACACTAGAATTTCTTGGCACTACCTAGCATATCTTGTCACCCCCTCCGTAGCACACCTAAAACTCATTGACACTCCCTGTCACACACTCTTATTCATTCATTTCTACACATTTGAAACTAATTCTCCGTTTTGTTTCCATGGCACTCCATAACACTCCCTGGCATGCATTGGCACACCCTAGCACCTGGCACATCTTGCCTTGTTGCCATGACCTCTAGCATGCCTTAGTACTGCCTATCATACCTTGTCACTACCTCTTTAGCACACCCATAACTCACTGACACTTCATGTCACAAGATCTTATTCATTCATTTGCAAGCATTAATTTTACCTAGTTCTCCCTTGTGTTTCATTGACACTCCATAACACTTCATAGCACATGTTGGCATAGCTTGGAACCTAGCACATCATGGTCGCATGTCACCCTATAACTCTAGCATGAGTTAGTGCTACCTAGCATACCGTGTCACTCCCTCCTTAGCACACTTGGAACTCCCTAACACTCCTTAACACACACTTTTATTAATTCATTTCCATGTATTTTTACCTAGTGCTCCCATTTGTTTCCCCAACACTCCCTAACACTTACTAGGACATTTTGGCATATCTTGGCACCTTGCACATCTTATATGCATGCCACCATAAAACTCTAACATGACTTAGCGATACCTAGCATACCATGTCAATTCATCCTTAGCACACCTAGAACTCATTGACACTCCCTGTCACACACACTTATTTATTCATTTCCATGCATTTTGACCTAGTGATCCCTTTTGTTTTCCTGATACTCCCTAACACTTCTTAGCATGCATTAGCACACCTTGGCACTTGGAACATCTTGGTCTACTTCCCTAGAAATATAGAATGCCTTGATGTTGGATAGCATATCTTTTCACTCCCTCCTCAACACACCTAGAACTCACTGACACTTCATTTCCATGCATTTGAAACCTGTGCTCCCTTTTGTTTCCCTGACACTTGGCCCTCACACTCCCTAGAGTGCATTCACACCACACCTTGGCACTTGACACATCCTAGCATACTTATCATGCCTTGGAACTGTCTAGCATGTGTTACTACTTCCTGTCATTCCCTGACACAACTTGGTACTCCTTACCTTTCATGCCCTCGTAGATAGGCTTACTTTTTTTGTGACTTGGAAACCCAACCATGCCATTGGAAAAACAATGTTGTGCCCAAACCAAACTATCCCTTTGTCTGAAATTTCTTTGTCCAACCCCTTATTGTAACCATACGATTTCCTCCTACAAGTCTTATTATGGCCTTCTCTTAACACACTTTATCCTTGGAACACGTGGAATTCATTGATACTCCGTGACACACAATCTTATCCGTTCATTTCCATGCATTTTGACCTATTTCTCCCTTGTGATGTTCTGACACTCCCTAAAAATCCTCAACATGCATTGACATTGTCTAGCATGTGTTAGAATTCCTTGGCACTCCTTAGCTAGCATGCCCTCACAACTAAGGCTTACTTTTCTTGGGAGTTGGGAACCAAACCAAGTCTTTCCTTGACTACAACAACCTGAAAAAGTTACAGTTACTACAACCATATTGTGCGTTGTTCACCTAAGAACCGACCATAAATAGTATTAGGCTACTCATGCCCAATTTCAACTTATCCCACCTAACAAGTTACAAGTTACCAGGTAAAGGCTCACGTCCAACTGTGGCCATAAAATGACTAAGAAACATAGTTTACATCTGGACATGCCGTAACACCTTGCACGCCTAATAATCCCTTGCCACTATTTGGCACGTGTTATCACCCTGTGCATTCCTTAGCATGCTTTGGTACTCCGTCACACACCCTACTACTCCTTGACATGCCCTCACACTCTAACATTCCTTTTTTCTACCTAGCATGTAATATTGTCGCTACCAACTTAGCACACCGAAAAATGACTGAAACTCCCTACCGCACACTCTTATTCATTCATTTCCATGCATTTTGAACTTGTTCTCCCTTGTGTTTCCATGGCACTCCCTAAGACTCCCTAGAACACATTCACACACTCTGGCACATGCAACTCTAGAATTCCTTGGCACTACCCAACATACCTTGTCAGTCCCTCCTTAGCACACCCAGAATTCACTGACACTCCTTGTCACACACTCTTATTCATTCATTTCCATACATTTGAAAATAGTGCTCCCTTGTGCTTTTTGCAACTCCCTAACACTCCCTCGTATGCATTGGCACAACCTGGAAATTGGAACATCTTGGCATGTTGCCTTGGCCTCTAGCATGCCTTAGCACTGCCTAACATACCTTTTCACTCCCTCCTTAGCACACTTGGAACTCACTGACACTTCCTGTCACAAAATTATATTCATTCATTTCCATGATTTCATTTGACCTAGTGCTTCCTATTGTTTCCTTGGAACTCCCTAATACTTCCTAACATGTGTTGGCACACGCTTGCGCCTAACACATCTTTGTCACATGCCACCTTGAAACTCTAGCATGACTTAGTGCTGCCTAGCATAAAATGTAACCCTCTCATTAGCACACCTAGAACTTGCTGAAACTCCTTGTCACACACTCTTATTCATTCATTCCCATGAATTTTCACCTAGTTCTCCCTTGTGTTTCATGGCACTCCCTAACACTCCTTAGCACGCATTGGCACACCTTGTAACTTGACACATCTTGGTATGCTTCCTTAGCACTCTGGCATGCCTTGGCACTGCCTAGCATACCTTTTCACTCCCTCCTTAACACACCTGGAACTCATTGAAACTTTATTTCCATGCATTTGAAACTAGTGCTCCCTTTTGTTTCCTTGGCACTTGGCCCTCACACTCCCTAGCATATGTTTTCTCCACACCCTGGCACATTGAACATCTTGGCATGCCTTAGTGCTTGGCTTGTCTTGGCATGCCTATCATGCCTTGGAACTGTATAGCATGTGCTAATATTTATTTTCATTCCCTGGCACACCTTGTCACACCCTAGCTATCATGCCCTCATAGATAGGCTGACTTTTTTTGCGACTTAGGAACCCAACCAATTCATTGGAAAAACAATGTTGCGCCTAACACAAAGTATCCCTTTGTTAGAAGCTGAGTCCAACCATCAATATCTTGTTGAAGAACCTACATAAAACACTATTAGAGAGACAAAAATTAGGGTTTATAAGAGACAAACAGAGACACAACAATAACAGGTACAAGGGGGTAAAGAATCAAAAGACATGGAGGTAGAAAACAAGAAGGGAAAGAGTTGAAGCAAGAAAACATGGGAAATTTTCAAAAATACAGAGGAGAAGGTACAATACTTCAGAAAGCCACATAATAGTCCTACAAAGAAGTTGAGATTAGATTTTAAGGCCAATTTTAAACCTAAGTTGAAATAAATCTTCGTTATTGATGAGGAGGAGAGTGTAGGACCTTCCAAAAGAAAGAAAAATTCTGCAAAAAAGGAAAAAACATAGTCTTCAAAAAGAGGAGAAAAGAAAACCCTAGAAGTTGACATAATCATTCAAGAAGGGAGAAAGAGGGTTTCAATGTCAATGGCAGGTCATGATAATTTAAACATGCTTGCACAAGAAAATGAAACAATGGAGGATTGATAATCTCTACACTCTCCTGTTTGCAAACATTGTATTAATCTATAAACAAGGGAGGTTCAATTGTTTTTCAAACCCTAATTTCTTGTCAGATACCATGAACCACATCACTGAGTATTTTTGACATTCTAAAAAATGACTTAGTAAAGAGGATATGGTGAAGACCTTTTTGTGGTTTTAGTCGTGCATATGAATTTTCTGTGGTTTTTGTTACATAGTCAACAATGTAAAGGTGCCTTTAGAAGTGGATACAATTTTGATTTTGGTTGCATTATTGGAGGAAGTTTTATAGATTCATGTATCTCAGATACAATAGTTGATGAGGTATACGTATTGTAGTGGCAATGCACCATTCCTAGAATCCAATAATCATTTTCCAGTTCCAGGTTTTCATTGATTTGACTCCACAATATTTTCTAGAAAAAGCAACAGGTATCTTGTGACAAAATTTCATACATATTTTATGTTTTATGTCTAAATTCAGGATTGGAATTAGAATAGATTTATCAATAGATATTAGTTTATACTCTATAATTAAATTATGAAAATATTGTAATATTCTACAGTTACTTTCCCAAACATTGTGGATCTTAAAATTTTTTATATTTTCCTATATAATGGACTAAAAATAAGGTCCAAAGGTTGGAATTTGTATAAAAGATAATTTATTTCCAGTGTGTATCAGAAATTTATCAATTCTAGTTATCAAGATCAAAATATTTTTTTCATAACTTCAAAGATTCATGCGATGGTAGCCTTTAGCCCATATTATTTACATGTTTTAAGTGTTGTTTTTTGTTATACCATTTTCAATATACTTTCTTATCATATTTGAATGAAATTAATGACACATAATTCATGTTGTGGTGCTTTGTTTTCATATGAATCACCTTAGGGATATTCCTCCACCTCCCAATGCTCAACTGAATGAATGGTCTACTCCCTGCGTTCTTGTAACAACACAGAGCTATGTGCTCCTTTCTTCCAGTGATATGAATTTATTTCTTCTTATATAGCACAATTATGTCTCCTCCTCATATTTTTAAGAGTTTTCCTCTTATTCTTTTTCAAAAATACTCTCCTACAATCTCCATTTTTGTCCTCCTTCTATAAAAATAGTCTCCCCCCTTCAATGCATAAGAATGTGATGGATCATAGTGCCAATGTCATCCTCCTAAATTCTTTGTTGAGGGAGAAATTACCTTATGTTAAAATACCTTCTCTGTATGTCCTCCCACTACCATGTTGCAATCACTTCCAGTTGCATGGTAAGACACTCCTGTCATTCGTCCTTTTTTTATTGACCACAATGGTTTCATCTTTTTTTTCAATGATGCTAGGAGTGATGTTGGCTTAACACTTCCAAATCACTTCATGTTGGTTGAATTCAAATATCCAAATTTCCAATGCAGCCCATTACCCATCAATGTGTCCTTTTAACCTTGTGAATTATCCAAGGCATGCATGGCTCATATGTCCTTCTTTCTTGCTCAATTAATTTATAAAACCAATCTATTTAAGGCACATCTACTAGCCTTCAATGGCTACCATGAAACCCATCAAGATTCCTTCAAATCGCAAGCAACCTCCTTGCTCAAACTTCAGAACCCGTGTCCCCATTATCAGACCTTTTTTTAAATTATAATCAAGGTATATGAAATGTTCACAATGAAGGGGAGTTATCTCAGCACTGTCACAATGATGAAACGAGTGAATAAGAATGAATGATCTCAAAGAAATCTCTCCTCCTTTTATGTATAGGAAATACGAGGGGGGAAAATAATAACAAGTGGACCTAGTTCACCACAAGAAACATAACTATATAGTAGATAGGACCACACATGAAGTACTCAAACTCCTAGTGATACATTTCAAGTTTCAAGGCATGCACATCTAATAATAAAGGGTTCAAGTCTAGGTCCTCCTCAAGAAATTTTAAACACTCCTTTAAGGGAGTTGAATGCTCCAACACTACCTCTTAAGACATGTGTGCCTCTGGGTCCACCTCACATACATGCTCACTCCTCAACCCAAGCATCCCCAAGTCAAGTATAATCCTCAAAGGAAGTAACCAAGTGTCTTTGCACCACCTATGACTGAATTCCCTCCTCTAATTTAAGCCATCATTATAATCGAGCAATCAACCTCTCCATGTGGAAATCATTAAAAATGTCAACATGCAATCTAGGTATCCAATTCTCTAAAGAAGCATGCCACATAATCATTGATACCATGTTTATAAATCCATGAGTAGACTATATTCAATGTGCATGTCCATCACAATAAAATCAAGGGTAGTTAAAAAATTACACATGTGATATCCAATGAGCCACCCTCAAGCATGGTGTGAACACTTTTACAGTGATCCTAAAATCTAACATTGACCCTTTATGAAGCAAGTGTTTTCTTCACCAATTTCTCCCTTTATAACTCAACCCAACATACCATCTACAAATATGAACCAACTACAGTCTCAAAATCAACCACTAGCTATGAGAAATGAACTATTCCCCAAACATGTCACTTCTCCTTTAAGGAATCATACCTTACCTTCTGAAAACAACTAGTAGGCGAAAAAATGTAAGTAACTGACGCAATATGGCTAACTTATCTATTAGGAGGTATGATCACCATCATCGAATATTTGGAATTCCTATATAATTTTGTGCATCCAAATGTTTGAGTAAGCCATTTTGGCTTCCTATGTGCTAATATAGAAGATGAGGTAATATGCATCCCCAATATAACCTCATCAACACTTGGCTCTTATTCTTTTCTAACCTCTAAATGAGCCTATGGAACAACAACCTCTTCACTATCTTCAATATTTGAAGGAGAACGATGTTAAATAGCAGACCTCACTTCCTCATCTAACTTCATATCTTGGTTCACCATAGTATTTGTGCTAAAATGTAGATCCTATAGGATTTATATGTCTCATTATATCCAAAAAAACCCTTGATACTTAAGGGTTCCAATTTAATTCTCTTCTCCTCTTGAACATGAACATAAACTAGACAACCAAATTCATGTAAATGTGATACCTTTGGTTTCACACAAATGAATGCCTCCTCTAGTGTCATATCCTTCAATATCTTATAAGGACACTTATTCAAGATATACACAACTATATTACAAGCCTCCACCCGAACACACATGAGCTATGTATGTAAATTCATGTTGTTATGGGTTCTATGGTGCTATCAACTCTCTCTTGATCCATGCTTTCCTACAAATAGAATCAAACCTCAAGGAGGTATACCCTCCTCCATTATCTAAATGAAACACCTTGATATTCTTCCCTATGTCATTTTCAACCAAGTCCTTGAACTTTGTGAACTTATTTAACATGTCATTCCTATTATTAAAAAAAAAAAAAATACAACTCTCGTGAGAGAAATCATCATTGAAGATGATATAATAAAAAATAATTGTCAAATAGGAGGAAGACATGGGTCCATACACATTTAAATGGATCAAATTAAGACTCTCTCTTGTTCTATATTTATTACTAGGTAAAGTATCTTTGACATTCTTACCTAGTGCACATCCCCAATATACTCCTTACTTCTATATATTGAAGTCAAATAATCCTTCCAGTAAGTTCTTCAAGAGAGGAAGTGCTCCATTGTGTGACCAAAATGCCTATGCCATAATCACACAACTTAGTATTACCATGCACCAAAATACCATGCTTTACTAGATTTATCTACAACCTATAAATACCCCAAAATCAAACCACTTTTACTACAACATGGATTCAATCTCTAAATATAGCATTCTAAACTTCAAACTTAACAACACAATACATGTCTTTTTTATAAGAAACTAAAATAATTAATTTCTTTAAACCAGGAATAATCAAAACATCATTCAGCTCAAAAACATCACCTTAATAACTTCGAGAAGATCATAAATTCCAATCCTTTCACCTCATATGTAGCATCATTACCCAACTCCACTCATATTCCTCCATTTTGTTCCTAAAGCCTACTCATACTTTCATGTCATATGTCTCGATGCCAAATTATCCATATACCAGCTAGCACTTAACATGATATTAGAAGATATTAAGAGACCATATATATTTGAATATCCTTTTTGAACTTCAAGCCGTTGATCATTCATGTGGCGCTCATATTCATTTGAATATCATTTTTGAAATTCAAGTCGTGGATCATCCATGTGGTGCCCTTCATAGTTTTTAAGCGGTTTCTTTCAGAGTTTGGAAAACTGGCATATGTTATGCAATGCTTAGGGTTCATGATTGTGTTTGTATATATCGACCATCAGCTATCTAGTTCGAGGGTTTTGTGAACTGGGTCACTGGTTAGATGAAAAAATGAGGTGGTCTTTTGCAGTTCTGAGGCTTTTGGTTTTTGCGTTGATAGCTTCATCATTGTCTGAAGCAAAATAAGATCTTTATAATGTATGAAATGTGATCCCACTTTTTGTTAAATAATTCTTCGACTTTTCTGTCGTTCCCTCTTTCAATTTTCTGTTTAGCTTGGTGTATAATTATGGTAATTTGCACTACAATCAATTACGCAATTAAAAAAAATAAAAGGATGGGATTTATCCTGCTATTATTATCCTACGAATGACAATATATGAAAATCATTGTTTTTACCTCAAATCGTAAAGGGTTTTCCAAATTGAGTGCTCAGCATGCTTGATTTGGTGGTTTCTGGATCTTTACTAGTTGATAATAACATTAATAACTTTAGTATGGATTCATTTTCTAAAATCAGTATGTGATTATAATACTGCTTGGAATGGGGTATTCGGGCGAGTAATTCTAAAAAGAGCGGTGGGTATAAGGGGTATGGTGTTCAAACTTTCTCACTATGAGAGAACAAGAAAAATTTCAGTCACTAAAATAATTATATACGAATGGGATAGATGGATGGTTGGGAGAATCATTGAATCTGTAATATAGTGACTTATGAGTTTTGAGCAATCAATTAGGGAGCTATTTCGAAAAAATAAAGCCAGAAAAAATATCCAATAGAAATATGAATGAGCTTGAAAATCTTAAAAGTTGGTTTTAGTTACAAAACTAAGATGGTTATAGATTTATAGTTACACAACTATGTATTTGAAAAAACATAAAAAATAAAATGAAACTTTGCCAAGTATAATAAATCGAAAATTGCAAACAAGAAAATTGATTTCTAGAAATGGTTACAACAAGGGTCCAAAAATTATTGGACAATGTAAACTGTTAACTTCTTACTAAATGGTAAAAGACTATGAAGTGGTTTTCGGAAGTGAAAACATAACTTATAGTTAAATTCTATTGTCTATTTATCAAATTGGTAATTCCATTTAGACATAAGAAGAGTAAAATTACCAAATACAACTTATAACATGAATCCCAATTCATAGTCAAAAAGGAAAAAATGAGATAATATTTTGTGATTCCTCTTTTATCAACAAATGAACCATAATTAAAGGACAACTTAAGTATGGCTCAAAACAAAACTTCCCAAGTTTTGGCTAAGTCGTGAGTTATTGTTGAGTTTATCGAGTTGTTGCTGATTTTTTCTCTGTGTTTATGTTCCCTTAATTTTTAAGTTCATGTTTCTTAATTTGTTAATAAACCCTATTATTGGCGAGTTTTGCAATTTCGTCTAGCTAGCTCCTTTTTTGCTTTATTAACTTGTTGAATCTGAGTTGTGACTTTGAGGTGAACAATGTTAGATGATCCATATGTTTTATCAAATATCCTCCTCCTCATCAAGTTGTTGTGAATCCTCTACATAAACATTTTAATAAGTTGTCAGGCCTTGCAAACAAGGTCGTTTTTTCTACTACAATCATTAAGTTATTGTGAATCCTTTGCATCAACATCCCAATAAGTTGTTGGGCCTTGCAAACAATTGTTGTAGGTTGTTGTGTATTTAGGTTGCTTGTTTTCCCTCTTTTGAACTAACTTTTTTTTTTTCATTGTGTGTGCTCTAATTCCTCACCATGTAGAGGGTTTGGCAACTTGGGACAACAATCTAATAACCAAATGCAAAATTTCTAGAGCTCGATTTCCATACAACATTGAGTGGAAAGTTTGGTTTGACATGGTCATTGTTGCTCTAGAGTATATCCTTTCTTGATAAAATTTACATAATATCATAGCTCAACAAAGCAAAAGAATAATATTTTGTTCTAATTAAACTGCTCTATAATAGATGTTACATCTTTGATAAAGATTCAATTAAGCTCTGCTTTATCTCTACAACTAATAGGTGGGTTCCTACCAGGCTGCTTGTAAAATTATTTAGGACTCAAAGGGTTATAGGGAAATTCCAACTACATATTGAATATTGCTTCCCTGCAAAAGGTATCAAATTCCTTGAAGCTATTCTCCCCTTTATTCTTGACCTTAACAGCTTAGCCATTTTACTTATTTAATTTTCTACAAAAGCCTTGAACTCTTGAAATTTCTTGAAGATGTCATCCTTGGCCTTCATGAAATAAATCGAGGACTTCCTAGAAGGGTCACCGATAAAAGACACATGGTAAATGTTCATTGATAAGGAAGTTGAAGACATGGGTACACATACATGAAAGTGGATTAGGTTAAGAATCGTTCTTGACCAATGCTCACTAATAGGAAGAAAAACTTTCGCATGCTTGCTAAGTACACAACCCTTGCACATTCATTTATTTTCAACTTTGAAGTCAAGCATTCACTACATCATATTATTCAAGATTTGAAATGCTCCATAGTGATCTAGTTTATTGTGGTAAATCTCATGCAAGTTGTTATTGTCATGCACTGGAGCTCTCATAGGACCCCTCTAAAATATATATAGGCCACTCTCATGAACACCTGTAGAGAACAGTTGACTAGGATCCAAGCATCTCTTTTGGATGAAGACTTGTTGATTTTCAAACTCAACTAGATATCAAAGATTTATCATCATTGAGACTGAAAGGAGATTTTTAGTTAAGCTAGATACATACAAAACACAAATAAGTGGAAGGATGTCACATGTTGGCATTTGGAATGGGATGGATCCCACTCTTGCAATTGGATATGTGGCATCATCACCAAGTTCCACTTGCATGTTTTCCCCCTGATCTTGAAGTCTATTGAAGGCCCTCTTTTTAGAGGTCATTTGGAGCCTTCATTGCTCACATACTAGTTGACACCAAACATGGTGTTGTATGACATGCGTGATACCATATAGAAGTGTGTCTCAAACTTGGATGAAATCTTATGCATGACAACTGATGTTTTTTCACCCCCTTCTGTCTTCTTTTGTTGCTGCTACTTTCCCTTCCCCTTCTTCTCATGACATTGTTAATTTTCCATGAAATTCTACAACTACTTAGTGATGCAGGAGCATCTAGACTTAGCCAGCAATGTAATTTTTATTCACATGTTGTGGCTAATCCAAGAGGAATAAAACATTAGTATTAATATTTTATTTATTTATTTTTGAGAGTAGTTAGTTGTTTTGTATTTTTTTTATTAATTAGGAATAAAATTAGGAATTCATTTCTTTCCCTGTGTGGATATAGAACCAAAGTAGGGATAAGCACTTGAAAATAGGAAGGCATTGGTTTGTTGCAGTAGTTCGAGAAGAAACCTATTCTAAAGGAGAACAGTTCACATTCAAGTATAAATAATAGGAAATAGAAAGGAAAAAGGGAGGAGTGCATAGAGTGAGTTTGACAGTGTGAAAATTTTAAACGTTGAGGGGCAACTAATGAAATATTTGGCCCAAGCGATATCAGTTTAACTATTCGATCATTCCATGTTTTCTTTGATTATTAACTCTAAAATTATATATGCGCAATAGTTAATATTTTAATTGCAGGAACATGTATGTAAAGAGGGTAGACTTCGGTTAAACTAACCACGAGTTGTGTAGATGGAAGTGGCCAAGGGATCGGTTGACTTCGGCGTAGAGTGGCAGTCCTATACTATAAGCTGGAGCGCTGTTCTAAGTGTCGCACTTGGAGATCAATTAGACTGTAATGCGGAGATCGATTGATGAAGCGGAACCTAAATACCTCTCCAACCAGCGTGACATCTGCCCAACGTTTCTGTAGAAGATGCATTGTGCAGCATGGGCTTCCTAACAATGCTTACAAATGTCGATTGAAGTAACGCAGAAGCATCCAAAGCAGCATTCGCTCGTTCATGTCAACGTCTCTTGTGTGGTAACGTTTCCATTAAATTTTGTATATATGTTGCCAGCATTTGGGTTATGAGTGTAATACATCAACTACAATTTTTTTTCTGCGTTAGTGCATGAATTACAGAGCAACATCCTTTCCTTTATGAACCACGTCCTGAATGGAAAATTATTTATTTAAGTATTGTGCCTCTATTGTAGCAGAATGCCAGACGTTGATGAAGCATGGAGTTCATAATGTGAATTGTGAATCAGAATTATCAATGCAGTGTTATATTGTTTAAAAATCAGAGTTGCACATCAAAAAAAAAAAAATCATAGTTGGGAATGGGATTCTGACCAACGTAATTGCTGTCTTGTGTTGTAAGAGTTGTGTGAAATATTTATGAGACACATGCCGAGATAAGGAACTCCATAACATGTGGCAAATTGAAATTTCGGTTCTATGTATGATATATTGTTTTGCTCTATTGAATGTTAACATGCACATTAGTTGACTGCATCAATTTTTGGTATCAGAGCCATTGAGTTGCTCTTGAGAATTGCAGAGAATGCTGCCAATAAGGGGAGCTGGAATAGGTCGAGGGAGACCTATAACAAATGCAGTTCTACTAGAAGAAATTAGACACCTGCATACAAGGATGGCGACAATAGAAACTACTCAAAGGAGGGCAACAGATGATGAAATTTCCAGTGCAGATGAAGAAGAGATCACCGAAGAAGAAATAGAGGAAGAAAGCGAGGCATCTAAAGTTATGAAGATGCTAGCAAAGGCCAGTAGCAGACCAAAGGTAGAAGTACCTTTATACGATGGAAACCTTAGTGTGGAAGTACTAATGGATTGGATCAGCTCATTAGAAAAATACTTCGACTACGAAGAAGTCGATGACAAGAAGAAAGTGAAGTTTGCAGCCACGAGATTGAAGGGTCATGCAGCCATGTGGTGGGATGAACTATAGTTTTCCTGAGAAAGAAAAGGGAAACCCAAAATCAAGCAATGGAATAATATGGTGAGTAAACTGAAAGGTAAGTTCATGCCGAAAGATTATCAATTAAATCTTTTTAGACAATTGCAAAACTTAAAGAAAAAGGGATGACTATCAAAGAATATATTGAAGAATTTTATAAGTTGAGTATTAGAGCGGGACATATTGAGGATGACAAAGAAAAAGTAGCTAGATATATAAATGGGTTAAGATATGAAATATAGGATGAAATCAGCTTATTAAATCTGAAGACGATTGAAGATGCCTATAAGGCAGCTTTGAGGGCAGAGGAAAAAATGTTGCACAAACAAAATAAGAGGAATAGAGGCAAGAGTTCATCAAGAGGAAGAGGAACATTTAAGTCTAGATTTCAACACTCCCAGAATGAAGCAAGGAGTTTGTGTAATAGATCACCATAGAGAGGAGACTCTGGTCGCAGAAGGTTTGTGCCTAGAGGTAGAGGCTGAGGAAGAGTTATTCAGTGCTTTACATGTGGTGAGTGGGGACATGGGTCGTGGGATTTTCCTCACAATAAAAAACAACCCAGTGAAATGTGAATGTTTCTGAAACAAAAGAATAAATTCCTCAGATTACAGCCAAAGAGAAACCACCTGAAGCTGGAGAATCCTTGTTGTTAAAGAGGATATTGCTTAAAGCAGCTAAGGAATCTGGGGAACCAAATCAGAGAAAGAATCTATTCCGAACTGTATGTAAGTCAAAAGGTAAGTGTTGCAAATTGGTAACTGATAGTGGAAGTACTGATAACCTTGTTTCTACAGAAATGGTGGAAAAATTGAAGTTAGAGAAAACAATACACCCCACTCCTTATAAAGTATCATGGCTCCAAAAAGGCCATCAAATTATTGTAACTGAACAATGTAAGGTCAAAATCTAGATTGGTACTTATTTGGATGTTATTTTATGTGATGTAATGTCGATGGATGTATGTCACATATTGTTAGGAAGACCTTGGCAGTTTGATCGGAAAGCCATACATGATGGCAGAAGAAACATTTATATTCTCGAGAAAGATGGGAACAAGCATACACTACTGCCATTCAAAGCTGAAGCTGACGAGGAAGCACCTGGAAACAACGTTATGTTGATGAGTGGTAAAGCCCTGTTACAAGAAGTCGAGAAATGCGAGGAGATGCATTTTGCTATTGTAGGGAGACCCAAGGTAATTTTAACTTCTACAAATTTAGAAGATTTACCTGAAGAAATTTGAAATCTGTTGAATGATTTTGCTGATATTATTGTGGATGAGTTACCAAATGCGTTACCACCCATCAGGAGTATTAGTCACCACATTTATCTAATCCCTGGAGCAAGTTTTCCGAACAAAGTAGCCTATAGGTTAACGCCGCAGGAAAATGATGAAGTTGGAAGACAAGTGCAAGAGTTAATGGATAAATGATTAATCATAGAAAGCCTCAATCCATGTGTTGTACCAACAGTACTCAGTCCAAAGAAAGGGGGTGAATGGCGTATGTGCAAAGATTCTAGAGCCATAAATAAAATCACCATCAGGTATCATTTTCATTTACCACCAATGGATGATTTAATGGATTGTTTGAGTGGGTCGAATTATTTTTCTAAGATAGATTTGAAGAGTGGGTATCATCAGATAAGGATTCGAGAATGGGATGAGTGGAAAACCGCATTCAAAACAAACAGTGGTTTGTATGAATGGTAAGTAATGCCTTTTGGGCTTATTAATGCACCCAGTACCTTCATGAGGTTAATGAATGAAGTTTTGAAGGAATATGTAGGCAAGTTTGTACTTGTTTATCTTGATGATATTCTCATTTTCAGTTGAAGTAAAGAGGAGCATCTGGAACACCTTAAATTAGTTCTAAAAACTTTACAAAAGGAAAAATTGCTAATAAATTTGAAGAAGTGCAACTTTATGAAGGAAGTACTAATTTGCTGGGGATTTGTAGTCTCTAAGGAAGGGTTGAAAATGGACCTGGAGAAAATCAAAGTAATCGTGAATTGGCCAACTCCTAGAAGCATATTTGAGGTAAGAAGCTTTCATGGTCTTGCAAGTTTCTACAGAAAATTTATCCGAAGCTTTAGTCAGATTTGTGCACCCATTATTGAAACAATAAGAGAAACTAATCAGCCATGCAAATGGAAAAAAGCAGCAGATTGAAACTTTAAATTGCTGAAGAGAAAAATTACTGAAAAACCAGTTCTAGCTTTACCAAATTTTGAAAAAAATTTCCAGGTTGAAATTAATGCTAGTGGAATTGCGATTGGAGAAGTTTTGAGTCAAGATGAGAAACCAACATCATACTTTAGTGAAAAACTAAATGAAGCAAAGAAGAAATATTCATCTTATGACAAAGAATTTTATGTCGTTCTACAGGCTTTAAAAAAATGGAGACATTATTTGTTGCCAAAAGAGTTTGTGTTATATTCTGATAATCATGCATTATAGTTTATAAACAACCAACCAAAATTAAATCAGAAACATGCCAAATGGGTAGAATATTTGCAGAGTTTCACTTTTGTAATCAAACATACGAGTGGTAAATTGAACAAAGTTGCTGATGCTTTGAGCAGGGTGAACTTAAATATGAAGGAATCACAAGTTGGTGTTGTAGGATTCGAGGAAATGGTTGACATGTATAAAGATGATGCAGAGTTCAAAGAAATTTATGCAGCTGTAGAAAATCCAGCAGTCCATAATAGAAGCCATTGGTTAGATTATCTTATCCAAGGAGGATTCCTATTTAAAAGTAATAAATTATGTATTCGTAAATGTTCTATGAGGGAAAACATAATCAAGGAGAAACATAGTGGAGGCCTATCTGGACATTTTGGACAGGACAAAACCTTTGCTCAGGTAAATACTTTTTATTACTGGCCAAAGATGCAAACTGATGTTAAACGGTTTGTGGAAATATGCAGGATTTGTCAGCATGCTAAAGGGAAAAGTCAAAATACAGGATTGTATCAGCCATTACCAATACCCGACTGACCATGGGATGCAGTTAGTATGGATTTTGTTTTGGGTTTTCCAAAAAATAAAAGACGAAATGCCTCCATTTATGTTGTTATGGATAGATTTTCTAAAATGGTTCATTTTATTGCATGCAAGAAAACAAGTGATGCAACACATATTGCTAATCTGCTTTTTTCAGAAGTCATAAGATTACATGGATTACCTCTAAGAATTGTACTGGCAGGGATACCAAGTTTGTGGGACATTTCTGGAGAACTCTGTGGAAGAAACTAGGTACCAACCTTAGTTTCAGTTCAGCATATCATCCTCAAACAGATGGACAGATCGAGGTAGTAATAGAAGTTTGGGAAACATCTTGAGAAGCTTGGTATATAAAAGTCCTAAACAGTGGGATTTAGCCCTTGCTCAAGCTGAGTTTGCTTACAATGATACTCCAAATCGAAGTACTGGTATGAGTCCATTCCAGATTTTTTTTAGAATGCATCCGAGAGGTGTGTATGAACTCAAAGATCTGGGAAAATAGGAGGTAAGGAGCGCAAAGGTTGAAGAGTTTGTAGAACAGATGCAGGAAATACATGAGGATGTCAAAACCAGATTGCAGGAAAATAGTAATAAATACAAGAAAAGAGCGGATATGAGGAGGCAAGAAAAGGAATTCCAAGTGGGCAACTTAGTCACGGTATATCTGAGAAAAGAAAGATATCCTGTTGAAACATATCACAAATTAAAAATGAAGAAGATAGGACCATGTAAAATTGTAAGAAAATTTTCTTCAAATGCATATGAAGTTAAATTGCCAATAGGAATCGAAATATTGCCAATCTTCAATGTTGCAAATTTGTATCTATACCAAGAACTAGAAGAATAACCACAAGGGGACTCCACAGCAGAAGAAAAACTGACAGTAAATTGGGAAGAGCAGATGCCCAAAACAAGAAAGAAGGAAGTCGAAGCCATTTTGTAGAAGAGAGTATCAAAGAAAACCAGGGGTCAAACCTATTATCAGTATTTAGTCAAATGGAAAAGACAACTGATGGAAGACGCCAGTTGGATGACTACAGCAGAACTGCAAAAGTTTGGAGTAGAGCCTGAAGCATTATAAGATCAATTTTCTTTTTCTTCCCTAGGAGTCTGATGCAAGAGCATCTGGACTTAGCCAACAATGTGATTTTTGTTCACATGTTGTGGCTAATCCAAGAGGAATAAAACATTAGTATTAATATTTTATTTATTTATTTATGAGAGTAGTTATTTGTTTTGTATTTTTTTTATTAATTAGGAATAAAATTAGGAATTGGTTTCTTTCCCTGCGTGGATATAGAACCAAAGTAGGGATAAGCACTTGAAAATAGGAAGGCATTGGTTTGTTGGAGTAGTTCGAGAAGAAACCTATTCTAAAGGATAATAGTTCACATTCAAGTATAAATAATAGGAAATAGAAAGGAAAAAGGGAGGAGTGCATAGAGTGAGTTTGACAGTGTGAAAATTTTAAACGTTGAGGGGCAACTAATGAAATATTTGGCCCAAGCGATATCAGTTTAACTATTCGATCATTCCATGTTTTCTTTGATTATTAACTCTAAAATTATATATGCGCAATAGTTAATATTTTAATTGCAGGAACATGTATGTAAAGAGGGCAGAATTCGGTTAAACTAACCACGAGTTGTGTAGATGGAAGTGGCCAAGGGATCGGTTGACTTCGGCGTAGAGTGGTAGTCCTATACTATAAGCTGGAGCGCTGTTCTAAGTGTCGCACTTGGAGATCAATTAGACTGTAATGCGGAGATCGATTGATGAAGCGGAACCTAAATACCTCTCCAACCAGCGTGACATCTGCCCAACGTTTCTGTAGAAGATGCATTGTGCAGCATGGGCTTCCTAACAATGCTTACAAATGTCGATTGAAGTAACGCAGAAGCATCCAAAGCAGCATTCGCTCGTTCATGTCAACGTCTCCTGTGTGGTAACGTTTCCATTAAATTTTGTATCAACGTTGCCAACATTTGGGTTATGAGTGTAATAAAGCAATTACAAATTCTTGTCTGCGTTAGTGCATGAATTATAGAGTGGCATCCATTCCTTTATGAACCACGTCCTAAATGGAGAATTATTTGTTTAATTATTGTGCCTCTATTGTAGCAGAATGCCAAATGTTGATGAAGTATGGAGTTCATAATGTGAATTGTGAATTGGAATTATCATTGCAGTGTTGTATTGTTTAAAAATCAGAGTTGCACATAAAAAAAAAAAAAAAAGAGTTGGGAATGGGATTTCGGCCAACATAACTGTTGTCTTGCGTTGTAAGAGTTGTGTGAAATATTTATGAGACACATGCAGAGATAATGAACTGCATAACATGTGGAAAATTGAAATTTCGGTTCTATGTATGATATAATGTTTTTCTCCATTGAATGTTAATGCGCACATTAGTTGACTGCATCACTTAGATGAATAACTAAAAACTAGAATCTATTTTAATTTCACCAAGATTTAGAATTTATTAACAACTCATAAGCAAAAAAATAAAAATTAGAGATAAAAACAAAACACAGAAATTTACACAATTATTTTTCTCAGGAATCCCAACAACGACAAATCTCCCTCCTTGATTTGGTATTTTATTGATTGAGAGAATAGATTGATTACAAGGAAATATGTCCACTTTAGAACACACTTGAGCTCTTACTATACAAGCCTGACTCATCTTTGCAATACCTTGACCCTGCTCTTCCTTCCTTGTGCTCTACCTAGCCTATTTCTATGCACACTAGGCCTCCTATTTCCTAGCGCACAAGACCTCCTATTCTTTAGGATTCAACTCCTAAATCCTATCGTATAATTTTCTCCTATTTCCTAGCACATTTATGCCCTATTATTTAGCACAAGAAAGGCCTCTTTAATACTGTGCACTAGTTCCTCCAAGATATGCACATCAAAAGCAAATAGACCTAAAAAAAAATTGTGCCTTCATCCTTCCTTTATAGGCCCAATGAACATGCAAGGAGTCCCAATTCAAATTAAGAACTAGAGTTTTGATTGGCAAGTTAACTGAGAGTTCAAATAATTCTCTCTCCAATTAACACTGGAGTTCTTAACTTGTCCTTCCTTCAATCAAGGCCGAAGACTAAATATCTCTAACTAAAGTTCTAACTGCTACCTCGTTCTATAGTCAAAATGAAGAAGGCTCCATGTAACTGGACCTCCAATACTACACATTAACTCTTGGTGATGATTCTTGTAAACTGGAAAATAATCTCACCATCTCCATGAACTCGCTCCATGGTCAAAGGAGGACAACTTGTGGTATTTTTGGATAAGGCATGAGCCAGAGAAGACCTTCACTTTCTATGGCTTTCAACAGACATTGAGAAGCAAAGTGCCCAAATTTTTGACACTTGAAACAATCGATATGGTTCAAGTCCTTATTTCCTAGGTTAAAGCAACGTGAATCCTCTTTCTTCCCTTTCTGACCCTTCCCGAGTCCTCCTTTCTTATATCCCTTCTTCATCTTGTAGATGAGGGAAATATTCTCCTCCTTCTCCTCCATGTTCACAAGTCTCCAATATTGTATTATCTTGGATGAAGTCATCCCATAGCCTCCCAAACATGAGAGACTCTTTATATGCACAAAACCCATGGTCAAAATATTTCCAAGAAGAAAACCCATTTAATGTGATGGATACAATCTCTTCACTCTTGATCTCCTCTTCAACTATTGTGAGCTGATCACAGAGTGCAGTAGTCCTCATCAAGCATCCAAACATGATATTTGTTTTACTTATTTCTATGGATATAAGCTTATTCCTCAACACCATATTCTGATTGATGTTCTCACTTTGATAGAGACTAAGTAGAACATCAATCATGTTCTTTCCCATGGTATTCTTGGTGATGTGAGGGATCAAATGATCTTCATAGAGTCAAGGATGAATCACTTGACTGTGGCCATCTTATTTTTATGATGATATTCCAACAACACTGGATTGGTAAGCTATACAACTAGTTTCTCAACACAATCCCATTGATATTTCTCCTCCAATAATTTTTTTACCTTACACTTTCATGGGATGAAGTTAGAGGGATTTTTCAATCTGTCCTTAATGTAGTTGTATTGTTGCATTGGAATATCCTAAAAAAAATTACTTCAGCACAACTCCCCTGTGATTTTCCCAAGGATGAATCACATGCATATCACCCCTAAAATCTCCCAACAAATCCCTCTCACAGGTAGCATCTCGATTATCCATTCAAGGATTCCTAAAAGGTTAGAACAAACTTATTTGATACTACGTAGAATTTTTTTAACTCATAGTCAACATATTTTATATTTTAATGCAATTCCTATAGAAAAATAAAAACAAAAGAGCTAAGAACCTACCAAAACAACTGTCTCAGTAAATTCTAAAATGTAAAAACACACATTGTAGAAAATAATGCACAAAATTCGATATACAATTGTCAAAATTTGTCATTTCATTTATTAAGTTTGAATATGAAAAAAATTGCTACATGAAAATACTCCTAATTTTCTTATTGCTAGACTTAAGAGTCAATTAATTAATCTGTACATGTGCCCTATTTCTTATAGATATGAGAAATGGTATACTAGGGTTTACAAAAATATTTTTGCATGTGACTCAAACTAAACTGAGAAATACTATATACTAAAAAATAAAACTAAACTAAATATTATTTTTCTTTTTCTTTTGGTTCCTATTCTATATTAATTGGTGGCACGTTCTTCTAAGATAATATAATTGTGTCTATCCTTATCTGAGGCTAACTTTCAGACACATGCATACATCCTCCCTCTCACTCTATAACTCGAGATTTATGTGCCCAAATCTACTGCTGCAGAAGATTGTCCATAGTTGGGAGGCACATGCATATGCACTATCCCTCTGTCAAAGGTACTTTAATATGACACCAATTAAAATATACTAATAAGAGAGTTGGATCCTTAGTTGGAAGATAATATTATGAATAAGAGGGGGAGAATTAGAGACGAAATAATGTGGCGATATTTCCTACTTGTTGCATGGTAAATTGGCTTGAATGTGTGGAAAATAGTGGTTCTCAACCCAGTAAGGTGTTTGGTCCTTAGTGTAGCAACAAATTGGTGGTTTACTTACTTCCTTTTATAAGAAAATTCTTGTAACGTCACCAACCACTAGTCGAGCAATGCTACGTACTCAAAACCAAAACTCATCAATTAAATTCATCAATATTTATGTGGAAACACATAAACTATAATTTCCAGCATTGAATTTATTAATGGAAATAATTGTAAGACAATATTATAATGCACAACCGAATTGACCAATGACATATACTTAAAATTAGGGCTTTATCATCATGACACATAAATACATAAAACTATATGCAAATGCAAAATACATGTAAGTACTCAGAGATTACCATGCTAAACTAGGGTTTACAATAAAACTACCCAGAATTATTAATCACGACACATAAAATATTAGCATAAAAAATTACCAATTATTTACATACAATTGAGCACAGAGCCCTAGAATTAGGGTTTTCTCATAAATTTGTAATTTAGCACAGTAAAGCACATGTATACTTATCTGCATAAAAGAGTGACTGCCTATGAGATTTCCATGTTCCGCCCCACCATAGACTGCGTGGTCCCACCATAGACCACATGGTTCATGGATTTCAACCATGGGTCCCCCTCAAGTGGGGGCTGAAACTCCACACGCGACGGTAAACAAAAAATAATTGTATTTCCATGGCCAAGGTGCCAACCCAACAACCATGTTTCTCTAGGGCTCTAGGCACCCTCCAAGCTAACTACTAAGATGTCGACCCAACAATCATACTGCTCTAGGGCTCTAGGCACCCTCCAAGCTACATCAACAACCAAGGTGCCAACCCAAAAACCATACTACTCTAGGGATATTCAAACATCCTCTAGGCCACAAACTAAAACAAATCCTAGCTGGTATCATAACCCAATATCAAGGTTCTCCATCTGATTTCTCAGGAACAAATTCCAAAACCATCCTCCTAAAATCCATGATAATCAGAATGGTAATAACTTAGTGATATTGAATGAATGCCTTATAATGATGCTTTAGGAAAATATATGTAGCCCATAGCTGCATGAAATTTCTTAGCCAAGTGGCACACTGTGAAGCCATGTTGGCCTTGCGTGTCCTCAACACTGACACACATCATTTGACATCATTTCCCCTTGTCACCGTGGAGTTGTATGCTTCCATACTCTTATCTTGGAGAGGGCTCTGCAGGTAGCCTATTTAATTGTTATTAAAAATATGTACAATTACATTGTATTTAAAATCAGGTCCCTCTGACCACTTAACCAAAAATGGCACATATGTTTGAGGATGGTGGCCTCAAAACTCCAATCATATCTATATGGGCATGCATGCCACATATCATTTACACATAGGCACGCAAGCCTGCATTATAACTTTGGATCACCAGACTAACCATTATATACATCCGACTCACCAACTCAATCTCAATGTACATATAATTACAACATCATAAATGAGCATGGGTATTAAAAATCAAGTGGGAAAGAGGAAGGGGTAATTCCCCTGTAAAAGATCCCAAAGGTCTTCTCTTCATTTTAGTAGAAGCTAATAGCAACAACCATTCAAAAATGATCTACAAATAAACCAGCAAGAATACCTTTACTTTTGAATGGCAAATAATATTAACTTTGTAAACTATGAAATCAATTAGTTTATAACCCTAACTTATGTTGCATGTGAAAAGGCCCTTTATTTTGAAAAAAGATATTTCCCCCATTTCTCTTGATATATAGTCCCTTTCTTTCCAGTTTATAAGGTGTTCCAAGTGAGGAAATTAATACCTTGCCATTCCCTGTGGATTACTTCCCTCTTCTCTGGTTTTCTAAATGGTGGATGGTAGTAATTGCTAACAGAAATACCAACTAGTAACTCCAAGGGAATCTATGAGATTTGATCTTGAGACCTCCATGAATTTTCGCATAAGAGCATATATCAATTGAACTAACCCTTGGAACACAACAATTTTTTTTTGCTAGTATGCACATGAAATGATAAAATCACCAATTGAAAGAAGACCAAATCATATTTACAAGGAGGAAAGAAGATATCCTATTGATAAAGAAAGAGAGGTAAAATTAGATTTTACCGATGGAGAGGTGGCTTCCTAAATCTTCTTTCTTCAGTTTCTGGTCTTCTCTTGAAATTATACAATTCCTTAGCCTTCAACCAACAACATTCCTTCCTTTGGCAGGGATCAAAGAAGGTCAATCACTTAAGTTCTCACAAAAAATTTTCTGCACGACCTTGCAGTAAAGGTTCTTTCTGCAACCCAGTAACAAAATGATGCTCTATCCAAAAGGTATTTAATGGATTTCCTGAGTGTAGATTTTATAGAGGTTGGGGCTTGGGAGGCACCTAAATCCTAAATTCAACCTTCTAAGGTGCCTCCTGCCAAATACCTTGAAAGAAAGGTAACCCTCTGTGTGATTTTCTGCTTAAGCACTCTACACATTGCCATGTTAGTTTTGAGGGTTCTCCAGTGTGGATTAGACTTGTTTAGAAGAAAAAAAAATGACCTTGATGGCATCTAGTGGTAGGTGAATTTTTTCGAAGCTTGTTCAGTGCGGGCAACACTAGTTTGGATGCAAAAGCAGTGACCTTGGCAGCAACTGGTGGTAGGTCAAACTTAGGGTATTGGCATTGAGGGGGTTGAATTCATTGATTTTGGCCCTTTTTTAAAGTTCTAAGCTGATGCATAGGTTCTGCATATTCACTGGAAGAAAAACCAGTGATCTTGGTGGTAGCTAGTGGTAGTTGAAATGCTTCGAGGCTTTTCCCAGTGTGGGCTACATTTGTTTGGAAGCAAAATCAGTGATCTTAGTGGAAACTAATGGTAGGTGAAACTTAGCGTATTTACACTAAGGAGGTTGAATTCACTAATTTTGGCTCTTTTTTAAAGGTCTAAGCTGTTGCATAGGTCCTAAATCTTCAATGTTTGAGTGATAATGGACCTGATGGCGTCCTTAATGTCATGTAATGGTCGAAACATTAAAATATGGTATAGGCTAGCTGACTCAGTGTTAAGGCTACTCCATATTATTAAAGAAGGGATATGATATGTTTCCCACTCACTCACATTATTGGAAGGTATATGAGAAAAGGAAGATAACTATTAGTAAAATCCTTAGTTGTGGGAGTGTGACATTTTTCCTCATGTTGTGGAAAATATTCCCAATAAAACCTATTAAAGTGCTTGATTTGGTTGGTTTGCTGCTCTATTTTGTAAGGACATAAGTTTGTCCTCTCTTTTGTGATAGTTTTTTCACCATCAAGGATTTTGTTTTAATATGTTGGGGTTAGTGGGAACTTTTTGGGACATTTTTAAAATATTTTTTGAATGAAAAATATGCACAACATCCCAGAAATGTTTCAAGGGTGGTTTCTAGGTTCCATAATTGAGGTCCGGACCCACCATAAACCAAGTTTAGGGATCCATAGAATAAAATATTACTAAATTGAAAAGTGTTCCACTTTGAATCAAATATTTGGTATTAGAACTTTTATTGATACAATGTTGAGCTATATAGGTGTTGCTTTAAAAGTGGCAAAGACACATCGAATGTTTAACTGTCTGATCAAGGTAATAAATCTACTATAAATAAATGAAGAAGAATACATGTACACAAATTTGTGTTGTTGACATGTGAATTCTTGAAAAAAATATACATTGTTGTTGATTAGTTCATATAAATTCTTGTAATTCTGAGTAATTTGACTTAAAGTCTGAACATTTTCTATTATTTCAGAGAAACTTGATTAATAACAATTTGGGAATTAATACCCTTGAGTGTTTTCTACACAAAGAATTTATTTTTGAGTGGGTGTATCCTATGCACCGTTTCAATCATCGTGGGTATGAATCTAGTTTCATTTTGTGGTATGTGGACTCCAAAAGGCCCTACCATATCAGATGGGTTTTGGGATGGGTTTTTTTGCAAGTATCTCCAACAAAAATAACTTTTTTTATTTAGAGACAATTTGTTGTTGCATTTAGGTATTGTAGGGTTTTGGAGTGAGCATGAGTGGAAATTTCCATAGATTCTAAGTTATAACTAACTCAATAATTCAATGGTTATTTTGCAGGTATATTTATAACATAAAAACATGGAGACTGGTGAAGGAGGTGAACGTCTTCTCATGAAAGGTAAACAAACCATGATATAAATACATTCCAAAAGTTTTGGTCATGGATACCATTGTTTTCAAGACATCCTAGCAGAGTTTGGGAATATTCCAGAATTGAGGGGTCAAACAATTGACCTCTTTTATGACAACATATTCTGAAATATTTTTGGAATCTGCAATCCACATAACCTCAACACTGTTTTCATATAAGGAGCACTCCATTTTTAGAACTTTGCTATTTCATGTTTTTATGTAGGGAGCACTCCATTTTTAAAACTTTATGACATTGGAGATAGATATCAATCCATTTTTCTGTAAGGAGAACTTCATTTTTAGACCTTTCTATTGAATCTTATTATTTTTAGATTTTAGTATTTCACATGGAAAGTGTGTGGTTATATTGTCTATAAAGGTCATCCCCAATGCCCTATCTATGGTTTGTAGTATGATGCCGCATTACCAAGTTTTAATGAGATACTAAAATTTTGGGAATCTCTTCGCAAGATTAGCCAGAGTGGTTTGAGCCATACTTCACTACGCTAGCGATAATGTGTCAAGCTGAAAATGGGTATTATATCTCATTTTTATCTTTTAGAAAAAAAATTAGTTGTCTTTTTGCAATGTTTAAATGCAACGACTTTGTTTTGAGCCTGAGGTTGGATGGCTTGATTTTTTTGTGAGAATACAACTTCGTGATCTAATAAATTGGAGGCAGTAGTACTTGATGGGCACTTCTTAAAATTTAGTTATCATAAACTTGTTGGAAAATCCATGGCTCTCACTATTTTCTTGAATTTCAAAATTATTTCCTTGCATGTTGACCTTGGCAAGGGAGGATTTTGGCAATTGTCTTATTCCCTCATTCTCTATTATGATTTTAGAAACCAATTTCAAAAGTTTATCATGTTAGAATGAGATGGAATATTGGTTTCCCCCCTATGATATCATCAAAATGAAATTTTATTAATGTATTTAACAATTTTTCTTCGAGAATAGGCACAATATTTGGTGTCTATTTTTACTGTGTCTGCAAATATTTTTTTTGTCGTTCATACTTTTGCTTATTAGTGATGGGCAAGTTCGGTTCTTGTGTTTTTGGCTAAACTGTTGGCTTCATTAAATGAAATTCTCTTTCTTTGTGTCTTTATAGGTTCCTAGCTTGTAGGTTTCAGTATATAGTGGTTGTGGGGTTAACTTGTTATTGTTCAAGCAATTGGCATCTAATTTTTGGTTTTTTCTTTTAGTGTTTTTATGCAGGATTTACTATCAATATAATTAACTCTTATTATTTTAAACATTAAAACCTTGATGAAATTAAGCAGTGAAACATTTTGTGTTGTAAATTCAATTTCAGCCAAAGCATGTATTCATTGGCCATGTTGGAAGATTAATATAGATGTTGGAAATTTCTAAGGTTATGTTTCCCTATATAATATTTGTTTATTTTGTCTATAAAGGTCATAGATTTAACATGTTTAGTTATTCTTGTTTTTTAATTTTTCTAACAAGTGGCAATGTTCTGTGTAGACAAACATAACTATAAAAATAAGGAAAATCCATCTCGAAAATGCTTGAAAGAGGATGTTAATGTAACTGATTTAAGGTAAATCAAATTGTTGACGGAGCTTTCACATCCAAGTAAAATTAAGCTAATATATTCTTATCCACACAAACATAATTTACATATTGTCTTTGAATTCATGGAGAGTGATCTTGAAACTATTATAAAAGACAAAAACATAGTTCACTCCCTAGCTGATATAAAATCCTAAATGAAAATGACATTGAAGGGGCTTGTTGTTTGCCATAAAAAATGGGTTTTGCATAGGTGATTAACCTCTCATTTATTCATAAATATAAATGTTTCTTGTCTTGTCACTAAAGTCATTACAACCTGAAGTATTAATTATTTGAATACAACTAGCCTAATGTCCTCACATTTTTATTTGAACTCTGTATGTGTGATGTTCTTAAATACCAAAATAAGATTTAAAACAAAAATGTTATCTTTAAATTATTTTCAAACCGCAAGAAGAAAGAGACTAAAACAAGTAAAACATTTAGGGTTTTATGCTAAAAAGTAGGACAATTTACCTTTCCACTAACTAGAAGGAGTTCAAATTGTTTATGATTTTTATCTACAAAAGTATATCTAAACTATAAATCAATTATGTATTCCTGGGTATTGTTTCATAGTTGTGGAGGAACAAATGATGTAGGAGTAGATATTTATAAAATGAATACAACACATAGCAGATCAACATGGAATTTCCAAGATGAACTCAGTAGTTCATCTCATATTGAGTCTAGAATTCAATGTTTAAACCATCAAGTCAAAGAGTCCCTTGTTGCGGGATCCTCACACCCACATATGAGTCTTGTTTCTCGGAAATACATTAATAAATAAGTAATTTGGTACCTAGATTGAACCTATTTTATTCAGTTTCCCTCTTAGAGAAATACATTTTTACCTAGAAGGCTTATTTCCCAAAAATTTGGTGCAAATATATCACTCATTGTTTTCCTAAATATTTGGTTATGCTAGACAATTTTGCGGAACACACTTGAAAACCTTAAATTTCATTGTGAAGAAACTGAAAATGGAAAGGTAGTGGTGGATTTCTTCAAGCAGGGAAGAACTTATGATCTTGTGTTAATGGATAAATAAATGTCTATCATGGATGAGGTAAATACGTTTAATTAAATGGATCTATAGGTTTGTTTCATTTTGGATGCTTGTGAGTTTTTTATTTAATCATTTTTATCCTCATATATTACAATACTTTTTATTTTGGGTTTACATTTCCATTCATTTTTACATTGGAAAATACTGGATTTTATGTCAGGGTACAAGATGACTAAGATCAATGGGGAGTTAAGACAACAATTATTGCACTCACTGGAAATGCTTTACAGTTTGATAAAGGCCTCTTCTTTGAGGTTGGTATTCAAAAAAATGTATGTATTACTTGCCCAACATATTCTTGAGGCGTGAATTTTCCTTCCGATGTTGTGCATTATTTCTGAGTTATTTTGGTTAATAGATTTTATTTCCCCTTTGCAGCCTCTAGCAAGTTGGTAGCAATAAAAGAGCCATTAGCATAACAGTAGCAGAGCCATTAGAATAACAAATAGAAAGCCATTAAGGCTGCAAAATATCGAACCATTACCTGCTTCCATGAGAAAATATCTAATCACGAGAAACTCCCTTAGGATACCAACCAAGAGGGTTTCGTAAGGCTACTCAATTGACCACATTTATGAAGTAGGGAGATGAATAGAAGGATGGGTGAGATGATAAGGATATTGTTTCTTTATCTATTCAATAGCCCCCCTATAGGTCTAATCCCATACGGGGGGAGGCTTCTTTGTAGAAAAAAGAGAGCCCCGCATAACCACCTTGCACACTTTACTAGAGCGCCCTCATTATTGACCCATGGTATTGAGAGAATTTGGTGGTTTTTGGCACATGGTGAATATATAAGGACAAAATTGTGTGATTACTAGCTTGTTCTGGTGTTGATAGATTTGCTGGAAACAGAAAGGGTTGAAAATATCATGTAACTTCATTGTATTATACTCATTTCCTTGTGGAAGAAGGCATAGTAAGACAATGAGCTTTCAATTTTTTAGTGGAGCCATTGCTCCATTTTGTTGAAAGTGTTTCCAATTTGTAGGACCTTTTTCTAGGGTGTATGATTGGGCATAGTCCAAATAATCTAATTACATTTACTTACAGTTTTGTAGACTATGTTTGGTAATGGTCTGTGCTAATTTATTTTTTGGGAAAAAGAGCCCCTGATTTTCTTCGGAATTCTGATGCAATGTAGTTGAAAACTCTGACATAGGAGGCATTCACAATTTCAAATATTCGAATGGTAAAAAAACCATAAAACACTATCAACATGCCCTTGCACCTTTTGGTGCAAATGCTAGTTTACTTTTTGTCATCCAAATCAATCTTTTAGAGGCATATTTTTCTGTTGTCATAATAGATTTACATGATTCACAAGGTGAGAAATGAATCTTTGGTGTAATTGCAGATTTTAGGTTTGATAATTATAGGCCATGTTTTCAAAGTTTCACTTCTAATTGAGTATTCAACTGGACATATTGAGTATCGTATACGTAACTATTTTTCCCTCCACCCACTTTTCATAACTTCATAAGAATTAGGTATGGACATGTATCTTTGATTCTATTTTGCTTGTTTAGTAAAACATTTTCCTAGACTTTACAATTTTTTGTAATTTATTGAAATTTCTAGAATTTACAACTTATAAAGTTTCAAGGTCTAATTTTTTAAAGTCTAATTATTTAAAGGGTACTAGCTCAATGGAAGAGCACCTGATTTACAAGCAAGAGATTGGTATTTTGATTCCATTGTGCCCTGATATTCATATGGAATGGCGACGATTAATTTTTGGTGACGAAGGCTCTTTTGACCATCACCAATGAGCTTATGGTGACATTTTTCAACCCTCACCAAAATATGAAATGGTGATGGTCAACGAACGCCACAATATCTATGCATCAATAGAAATTTCAATGAAATGTCCATGACCATAAATTGTTGTTCTTCATATGAAATGGTGAAATTTGTTGACCCTCACCAAAATATGAAATGGTGACGGTAAAAAAACGTCGCCATATATATGCTTCAATAGTGACTACCATAAAAGGTCCATCACAATAAATTTTTTTTGTTCATATGAAATGGTGTCGGTCACTATCCATCATTATAATCATTATTCGTGACGTACTTTGAATGTCACCAAAACACATATAATTTTGGTGATGCCACCTTTGGTGATGTTCAGTTTTTTGGTGTTGGAGGCTAAGTTCCATCATCATTGCTCATATGAAATGGTGATGGTCATTATCCGTCATTTTAATTTATTATTAGTGTCAGACCTTGAATTTCACCACAACACCTATAATTTTGGTGATGCCACCTTTGGTTATTTTTAATTTTTGGTGAAGAAGACTCTTTTGACCATCACTAATGAGCTTATGGTGACAATTTTCGACCCTCACCAATGCCATTTTTTGTTGTAGTGTTGGGATGAGAGGCACATCTTATTCTCTAGTATGAGAGTACTGTGTAATTCTACCCATGCTCAATATGGTTTTGAGACATGTCCCTTTAAAAAAAGTGTCTAAATAAAAAAATAATGTTGACTATTATAAATATCTAGTTAGTTTTAATTAACATCATTATAAAACATCAATGCTTTCATTCTAATTACGCTCATTTGGTTCTAGTATGAAAAATAAATGGTAAAAATGTTTCACTTTCAGTTTTGGAGTTATAAATAAAATATTTGAATGTCTATATTAATTAATATAATTTTATATCAATTTTACAAATAAAGTAATTAAAAGTAGGAAAAATACCATATATTCCTCTGATAAATATTTCAATATAAAACTTAAATATAGATGGTTTGAATATTCATAATAACTATTATCTTTCAATATGAAATATATATAGAGAGTGCGTGTATATGTTTATATATATAGAGAACATACACATACATACATCCAGAGAGAAAATGTATAGTGAGAGGGTGTGCGTATATATTAACTCCAAAATGTGTAAATATTTTTTCAAGTTTTTCTCCCTATCAATGTTTGGTAGATCCATGATTAAGATGAATATATACTAAAATTATTATAAGAATGTCCCTAAAAAATACTCCATTTCTTATGAGCACTTGCCTTGTGGAAGATTACAATATCTCCTCGACAAGGACAAGACATCCCTGCTTCCATGGTTCAAAATATTATGCATCGTAGTAGAAGTTTGTGAGGGTTTACTCTTCTTACACCCCATACAATGCGATCAAATTGTTCATCACCATGTAAAGCGCTACAACATAGTGTTAGACAATGATCTCCCTAGAAAAATCATTGATTTTGGGCTCCTTTAACTCCTTTCAAATCCATTTGGGGTACATGACTTAACTACTGGCTCGAATGTGTATATCTTCGGGATATTTATTTTCTATCTTCTAACTGGGAAGCCCCTGATGAGTCAGAGGTTGGATTTGTTGATCACGTCGACACAACCCTTTTTGAGATATTAATCTTACTATCTGTTAGGTGTCATCATATTTAATTCCATTCTCTGCTAGCTTTCACAATCATTTTTTATTCTCTTGAGATTAGTTTAGTTTATTTGAGTTGTAGCTAATTCTCAGTGTAGTCATTTATTGTTGATGTATCCAATGTAATTTTATTTAACTGATTTTGAATATTGAGAAGAGTTGTTAGCTCCATTCCATTTTTTGAGTTCCTTCTCTATGTGTTTTCACCTCTTCATTTTTTGTCATGGTATCAGAGCCCTAGGTCCCATGAGTCTCCAGAGAGAGCAACAAAGATTAAGAAGTTGGGGAGGAGAACAAGCCTCCATTGTTTGAAGAGGCTAGTTGTGTGAAGTCGGTTCTACGAAGAAGGATGGTCAAAATTTTAAAATTCCAAAAGGATGAAGAAATTTTTTCGCTTAGCTCAAAGAAAAGGTTGGGAGAATTTTTTTTTTTTTTTTTTTTGGAGTGACCAGCGCACCCATGCTCAAAAATAAAGTGTGTTGATCAACACATATTTAGGAATTGAAAACAACACATATTTAGGAATTGAAAACAACAGTGACACAAAAAATCCAATTGGTATCGTAAAGTGTGTTGCAATCATACCGTACCACATTGCACACCATCCAAGTCACCGTAATGAAGCAACACGAAAGGTCTTCAAAAAATGGCAAGGTTATTTAAATCCAAATTTTGCGGCTCTTCAAAAAGGTTTCACGTATGTTTTTTCAAATCTATATCCACATGAAAGGGTGATTCTTTAATGAGACCCTAAGTATTTTGTTTTTTTTAATGGTTCTTTTAAAAGCCTTTTGTTTTTTATTTAAAAAGTTCCTTTAAAAGTGTAAAGGGAGGAAGTTTTAAAAACAAAGGTTTTTTTTTGGTTATTGAAACAAAAAAAAATGGGGTTTTATTAAAGGGTTTTTAAAGGAAGGGGCATTGCATTGTTTTTGTTTAAGGATATATTTTTTTTTTTAAATATAAAAAAAAAGTTGGAAAGGAATTTCTAAACAAAAGGGGCGCATATCCAAATTTCAAACATGACTTCCTCTAGCGCTTTTCCACAAACCTAGATTTTTTATGGAAAAATTACGAGTTTTGGTCTTTAAGAATGAATAATTTTTTTCAAGCCCATGACTGTTGGGATACCTTGCAAAACGCTTATGTATAGCTGACCCAAGAAGCATTAATAGCCATGAAAAATTATTATAGGAATGTCACTGTAAAACTCAGAAATAAAGAGCATAGGGCCAAATGTTGGATATAAAACTCAATCGATGACTCTATCTTCCACAAGATAACTGGAACATGCACAACAAAAGAAGCTTGGGAAATATTGAAAGTTTTGTATGAATTTAATGATACAATGAAGATTTTTAAATTGTAGACATTGAGATCTCAGTTCAAAACCCTGAAGATGAATAACACAATGAATGTGGAATAATCAATCAGATCAAACGCATTTTTGAAACCATTATAGATTAAAATATTGTGGAAAAAATCCTTCAAAGGCTGCCCAAGAAATATGACATGATCGTAACAGCCATTCTGGAATCCAAATATTTTACAAGTTTCTCAGTAAAATAATTGATTGGATCACTTCTGGCACATGAAACAAGGCTCCACTTCGTAGAAGATTCCATGGAACAAAATTTCAAAGCAAAACTCTCTCTTGGTAGAGGAAAAGGCAGAGGATATAAAGGCAACAACAAGAAAGAAAAGGTCAAGGTAGAAGCAGATCAGAACATCATCATGCAACAAAGAAATTGAGACTTTCACAAAAAAAAAAACATACAGAAATAAAACATGAAGAAAATCGAATATTCATTTTTATTATTGCAATAAATTTTGGCATTATGAACATGAATGAAAAAATAATCAGTTATATAAAAAAATAGGCAGTGTCCATCTCTCCAACAATGAAGGAGGATCCTTTGAAACAATATTTATTTCTTGCCATCTTTCTGAAGACGGACATAATGAGGACCTTTGGTTGTTGGATAATGGCTGCAACAATCATATGAAAAGTGATAAAATATGATTTCTTATCTTGATTCTTCCATAACATTAGAAATTGCACTTGGATATCATTATTTTATTAAAGCTGAAGGGAAAAGTACTTTCTCAGTTCTTACTAAACATAATCAGCATAAATACATACTCTATGTTTATTATTTTCCACATCTAAAGCATAACCTCATTAGTGTAGGTCAATTGATGGAACATGGTCATGATGTAATATTCCAAGGGAACACATGCTATATCTATGAAAAACTTCCCAGTAGAAGACTGCTAGCAAAGGTTGAAGAAACCAAGAATATCATGTTTCCAATGACCCTTAGAAGTAAAAATATCTTACAGTCATATTACCACAACGTGTAAAGAATAGATGAGTTTGAGTTATGGCATTCTAGGTATGGTCATATCCCATTCAAGAGTTTAAGTCTCATTCAAAAACATTCAATTGTAATTAGTCTCAGTGTTATGAATGAAAAATATTGTAATTGTGAAATTTGTGTTCTATCCAAGCATAAAAGAGATATATTTCCAAAATATTTCTCTAGAGAAAAAGAGATTCTAGAGCTAGCCCATACAGATATATGTGGCCCAATGAAAACGTAATCCATTAGTGCTAGTTTTTATTTTCTGATGTTTATTGATTATTATAGCAAGAAGATATGGGTTTATTTTGTTAAAAAAAAATCAGATACTTTCTCAAGATTTAAAGAGTTCAGAGGAGAAGCAGAAAAGAAAGTAATCATATATCACCGAAGAGGAGAATACAAATCCTTGCCAACAACAAGGAATCATCATGCAAAACACAAAAATATATACTCCACAGCAGATTGGAGTAGTAGAAAGGAAAACTGGACAATCATGAATATGGCCAGATGCATGTTGCATGAAAAGAAGTTGTCTAATGACTATTGGGAGTGTGGAGTTTAGATAGTAGTATATTTTCTCAACAGATCTCCAATAACCAGTCTCCAAGATGCAGTACCTCAAGAAGTATGGGACGATAAGAAGGTGAATGTATCTCACATTAGAATTTTTGGATCAGTAGCTTTTTCACATGTTCCTAAGTAGCTAAGAAAGAAGATTTATGATAGGAGTGAAAGATGTATTTTCATAGGATATAGTGAGCTGTCAAAGGCCCATAGAATTTACAATCGAATTACCAAGAGGTTTGTTTTAAGCAGAGATGTTAAATTTTTTGAAAATAAATGTTGGTATGATCATAGTGATGAAGCCTCAAAAGAGCCTTTTTATCCATCATACGTACCAAGATTGCAGATTCAAGAAGAACCATACCACTCTGAAAATGATACATATTCCAACAATGAATCCACTAATGATTCAACATCTTTAGAAGAAAATCAAAAGAAAAAAAGAAATAGAGAAATATATGAGCAGGAGCATGAGTTTGATCAAAATAATATGTTTTCCTTTATTGCATCCAAACCAACCTATTTTGAATAAGAAGTTAAAGAAAAACATTGGATTGATGCAATGAACCAAGAAATTTATACCATAGAGAAGAAAAAAACTTGGGAATTAGTTGAACTCCCAAGAGACAAAACCAGAATTGGTGTAAAATGGGTCTATAATACAGAGCTGAATGAAAAAGGAAATATCGAGAAATACAAGTGAAGGTTGGTTTCCAAATGATTCTCACAATAGTTTGGTGTTGACTATGGTGAAACCTTTGCTATAGTAGTAAGGTTAGACACTGACATAACTATTTTATCCACTACAACTCAACAGAAATGGAAAGTCTGCCAACTTGATGTAAAATATGCTTTCTTAAATGGTACATTGTAGGAAGAAGTTTATGTAGAGAAACCTCTTGGTTTTGAAGTTCTAGGAAAGGAGCATAAGATATACAGAATGAATAAAGCTTGGTATGTCTTGAAATAAGCTTCAAGAGCGTGGTACAATTGCATCAACACTTATCTCATAAAAAGTGGTTTTTGCAAAAGTATTCATGAGCCAACTTTGTATACAAAAACTCATGAAGTTAAAATTCTCATTGTATGTCTTTACGTCGATGATATTTTATACATGCAATATGATGTTAGAATACTTCAAGGAAACAATGCAAACAGATTTTGATATGAATGATCAATGGGTCATGAAATACTTTTTAGGCATTGAAATTCAACAATCTACTAAAGGAATTTTTGTTGTGAAACAAAAATATGCCACTGACATCCTCCAAAACTTCAGAATGAATAATTTCAAACCAGCTTATACACTAATTTCTCAAGGTACTATGCTGAGCATACACGATGTAGCACCACTAGTTTATTCCACAGTGTATAAAAGTCTAGTTGGTAGTCTGTTATATCTCACTGAAACTAGACCTGATATCATGTTTGAAGCTACTTTTGTCTCCAGATTTATGTAGTCACCCAAGATTTATCATTGGAAGGTTGTAAAAAGGATCTTAAGATATATTGAAGGGACCCTAGACTATGGTTTTTTCTACACACATTCTGAAGATAACTCACTTTTAGGTTATACAGACAGTGATTATGCAAGAAATTTAGATGATCGTAAAATCACCTCAGGGTATGTTTTCCATCTTGGAATCAATCTGATTTCATGGGAATCCAAGAAACAACCAATCATTTCAATATCTTTAGCAGAGGCAGAATATGTAGTTTCCACTTCATCATCTTGTAAAGAAATATGGCTCAAAATACTATACATAGATCTTTCAAATGTTCAAAAGGAGCCAACTATGATTTACTGTGATAACAGTTCTGCGATTTATTTAGAAAAAAATCATCTCTTTCACAAAAATAGAAATCACATTAACATACATTCTCATTTCAAAAGATCAACTTGCAAATATTTTTACAAAGCCTTTGGGAAAAAATATATTTTAATTTTAAAGAGAGAAACTAGGCATTGTAAGTTCCACTAATTATAACAGTTGAGATTAGGAAGGGGTGTTGAGATATTAATCTCACTGTCTACTACATCTCATCATATTTAATTCCATTTTCTCTTAGGTGTCATAGCTGGTTTTGATTCTTTTGAGATTAGTTGAGTTTAGTTAAGTTGTAGTTTAGTTTCACTATAGTAATTTATCGTTGATGTCTCCAATGTAATTATATTTAACTGATTTTGAATATTTAGAATAGTTGTTTTCGCCTCTTCATTTTTTGTGAGTCCTTGCCAGAGACGACTAGTTAAATAATTTTTTGCATGAGGGATAAAGGTGGGCAATGAAACTAGCAAGGAAACTCGCTACGATCAATTTAGATTGCAAGGAAAACATAAGCCTTCCATGACGAATTGCGATTTTTCGAGACAACTCTAACCAACTTCCCTAAACCTCAACCTTCACCTCTGGAATGATTTTATGGTTCGATTAATTTCTCCAAAGCTTAACCTCCATCTCCTGAATGTTTTTGGTGTCCCATTAGTATGATGAGAAACACAATGAGGTCCATCCACCCATGTGTTTCACTCATTTCTCTAGTTCTAAAATGAGCACACTAGGTTTATAGCTTCTACTGATGTCACTGAAATTTTGCAGGAGATTATGAAAAACACTCATATTGCTGAAGATGGGTACTCGTATGAATTTGAGGAAATCAAAAGATGGTTTGACAACAATGCCATTGCCGCTGTGATGGGAGTGAACCTTCAACATAATAAGAAGAATCTCATTCCAAATCATTCACTTCGCTTCACAATTGAAGACTAGTGAAACCAAATAGGGTTTTTCCATCTTACATGAAAGATATATTAATACCAGCAAATTGCCAATAGGCAGTTAGCTGGTTCCTAGTCCTTTTATGGAATTATATGTTTGATTTTGTCACATTAATTTTTGAATACTATATGTAAGAATATAATTAATTATTGAATATTATATGTAAGAATATAGTTAATTAGAGTTAAATTCATTATCATAAGAATATAAATAATTAGAGGTAAGTTTAGATTATATGGGAAAGGTTTTTGCATGATATTTTTTTATATGGTTGTTAGTTTCTTTACAGTAGAATGTAAGGCTATAGTTAATTATAGTTTACTTTAGTGTTATAGTTTGATATATAAAAAAATTTGGAATGAAATTCTATTTGTTTAGGTATTTTGAGTTGTATGTTTATCTTTGTAATAATATTTTTTCAATATCATATGTAAATATATATACTAATTAGAGGAAATTTCAGCCTACAAGTGGCCATGAAATTTTCATGTAATTTCCATGTCATAATATGTAAACCAATCAATATGATTTAAATTTAAAAAGAGGAGATGTAAATAATTTGGAGTGAAAAGAAGAAAAACTATTTTTTGTAATTGTTTTTTTGGCTTATCTTCTTATAGGTTTACTCAATTTCAAGTTTAGACACTCATTAGACACGGAATTAAATTCCACATCCAATGAGTACCCATTGTGCAGATTTTTGAGAAGACCCACTTTGATAAAAATTGAAGATTCATTAAAAAACATGTTTTAACACGTTTTTTAATGTATCTGAAATTTTTATCAATGTGGGTCCTCTAAAAAGCATGCATAAAGGGTACTCGTTGGATGTGGAATTTAATTCTGCATCTAATGAGTGTCTAAGCTTGAAATTTGAGTAAACCAATAAGCAAATAAGTTGAAAATACAATTAAAAAAAGTAGTTTTTTGTTTTCCCTCCAAAATTCATAACTCTTATTTTATTATTTTAACTATTATTTTATTATTTTTCCTTAGGAGGCCACTTTTAGGATGAAATTTCCTCTAATGGGTAATTTTAGTGTTTTAGTTTTTTTATATCTATATGGTTTTGGTATCAACTTCCATTTATTTGTAATACTAATTTTTGAATATTACATATAAGAATATAGTTAATTACAATTAAATTTAGTGTTTTATTTTTATATGTTTGTTATCACTAGGTTAGAACAGATTGGGCTGTGTCAACCTCCAACCCAACATAACTATTTCAAACCAACTTTTAACTGGAAGTTTTCCCTTCCAATCTAAGAGGGCTCTCTCAAATTTCTATATAAAACTCAAAACATCAGATAGCTAACTCTGTTCATACTTCATGTGATTTGGTAGGTGAAAAATAATGTGATGACTGCCACCATTGGGCATGGACTCAATTAAGGAAAATCTATTACAACAACACTGCTTCCATGGAAGCTGAGGCAATTTTGGCTGTAAAATGGTGTGAAATAAAACATTTAGAGTAAAAACATAGCAAATGAAGGAAGTTGGAGCATATAACATGAATTCCAAGTAATCAAATTGCTATGAAACTGATAATATCATGAAAAACATGTAGATAAAACATATGAGCCAAAACATAATCTCAAGTCAAAAGACAGTCTGCTGCAAATGTATATTAACTGAAGAAAAATATTACAAGGGTGGTTCTCTCACAGCATCCATCAACCCCTTAAAAGTGAAAAAGTTACACATATATAGAGTGAGATCTCCATAACAAAAATCTGCCACCTGGGCTAGACTCGATGCATAGCTAAGAGTCCCAATTCTAATTCAATTACAACTCATGGAGCCTTTGTAGGGATATTTATGTTTCAAAAAAATTTGAAAACAAAAAGGAGTCTCCTATCATTTAAGAACTCAAAAAATTCTGTTGATGACCCTCATCAAATGCAACCAATTGCTGATGTGTTGGAGTGTTGAATTGCTGAAGTGATGGAATGTTCTACTCTTGCCACGTGTATGCTGACCTATTGACCAACTGAGTTGTCTTCGTAAAAAATAGGAGTTCATAGGCTGATGATGTGGACACCTTTGACCTATTTTCCATGCAATAACTTGTTGTTTGATTACTAAAAAACTCATAAAAACTTCAATACGCAGAAAAAAAAAGAGTATAGGAAGTTTCGTAGCAAACTTTGTTAGCAAATGAAAAAAAACCTTTTTACTACCCATCTGACATTTCTGATAGTTCTAGGGTCTTTATTGATATTTATTAGCTAAATACATGCCTTTAGCACTCCCTTTGCTGAGGTTTAAACTTTTCTTTTCCTCCATGAAAAGATACAACAATTCCGTAGCAAATATTCACCTTCAATATGGGGAGTTGCTACGAAACTGTCAACTTTCTGAGATTCCGTCCTTTCATTATTTCTTCCACCTCCATGTCATTTCTAATCACCTATACAAGTTTGTATACTACCAAAAATATTATTTAAACATAGCATAGGAAAAAATTAATGATGTTACCATGTTCAAGGAGTGCCATCTATTTCAGAAATAATCTTGAGACCCTTCTTCAAAAGCTCAAATTTAATCATTTAAATTTGAGTCTCTAAGGCTTTGACTTGCCCTTGCAAATTTTTCCTGTTTGCTTGTAACCAATTTTTCTTCTTGCACAAGTGCTTCATCATTCTATGCAAAGGTAGTGTTCTCTTTAAAAAAAATTTAGATTCATCTCTAACCTTATCATAGAAATCAAGTTGATTTGATATATATCCTCCTTCAATTCCTCAAAAAGTAATTTATATTCTATCACCTAATTCCTAGCATCTCTTAACTGTTCTTGTAAAACCTCCACTTCACTTTTTTCTTGTACATGATCCTTGCCTTTCCTTTTATTTAATGGCTCTATTTTTTCTAAGGGCAGCTCAAACATTTTTTCAATTGGTTGTTGTGATCTTGTGACAAGCTTCCTATGTTTGAAAAGAAAACATGGTTCTTCTTGTGAAAAATCTATTTTTTTGGCTCTCTTACTCTTATTTTTTTGAACTTTGGTCTTTGTTACTTCTATAGGTTGCTCAACTGGCCTTTCTTAAATCTCAATAGCTTCTAGGATATTTAATAGCTTACCCTTCCCTTTGCTTTGACTTCTAGTCATCCTATTATTAGTGCTTGTAGAATTTTTTTCTGCTGCCACAGGTTCTGTTACATGTTCAACTACAAGTTCTATCTCTGCTTCAAGTTGAGCTACAAGCTCAGCCTTAGGCTGCTTCTCCTCCCTAGGGGTTATGGTTTTGGACTTTGGATTTTTCCTAGGGGTGGCAGTATCTAACTCATAGCCACTTAAAAATAAAAAAATGTTCCAATCTATGTTCATCCTATTCAACTCTTCAACGACCAACAATTTAATAAGACCATGATGGAAAACATAGGTGTTACTGCCATTAGGATTGGCTTGGACTAGGGGTTGTTTACCTGTCAAATGCAATAGCAATTTGAATTGGTATTGGTAGACCATGTTGAACCTACCTTCAGAAGTGAAGTACTTATGGATGACCACCAGGAGTTTAGAAAATATTATTTGAGGCAAGTTCTGGGAATGCATGTAGTCATATCAATCCCTCTGTTCTCTTCCTTAAGAAACTGATCACAATTTTGCAGCTAAAAATTATGCACTTTAAACCACATTTTTCTATACCTAGGGATTTTTGTAGCGTGAGAAATGGTGTCAGGGGACACTGCAAAGTTCAACATGCCCACTTTTGATTTTGTCCCTGTAAAATTAATGGAAAAGTCTTTGGAAATTTTCCCATGGTATCCCTGCAAATTTTGACAGAAACGAAGGCACCCCATGTTGGCAAACACTTGAGTGAAGGCAGGGTCCTCTTGTTGAGGAGGTAAATCCCTTCTGCGGACAGAGCCAATCCCACTAGCCCTAGATTGGGTCTAGCAACAATCGAATCACGCAATGATGTTGGTTCCTAGTTACAGGAAAGACAAAGATTGCGATAAGTAGCCTACCTTAAATCCCACACTACTATTGTGGAATAAGAAGCCGTGCTCCTCATCCCTAGCCTGAAAGATCACAATCCTTCGGTTCGCCACGTCTGGAAACCTATACACATGTAGAGAAAAAATGACATACAACGTAATACTTAAAGCATGTAACTATATATCAGTCAGAGAAGATATAATTCGTTGCATTACATAAAAGAGTAGACACATGAATGGAACCAAAATCAGAGTTGCTTATATTATAGATGACAAAAAGGGAGATTACAACCAAGTGCTCTGATGCTATGATCTTCCTTCGGCGGGGCTTGCAGCGGAGCGCGTCTCAACAAAGCTTGTCGGGGATTTGGACAAAGCTCTCTCCCTTGCGGGGTTCTCCTTGGCTATAGTTTCCTTCCTAAATGTTCAAATTCCAAGTGTTCAGCTAGCTTGTCAATGGAGAGGGCAGGATTTTATAGGAGGAGGAAGGGAGGTTGGGATCCCTATAATCATGGGATACGACCCTATCACTTAGGAAGGTTCCATGAGAGGTGGAAAACCACTTCCTAATCAGGGAGATCAACAGGAAAACAACCCAACTTCTTTCTGATGATTCATTCTGAGATTGTTAGAATCAAACTTCCTCCATTTTTTTTTTTTTTTAAATTCCTTAATAGGCTTGGCGCGAGCAAGACACAGGGACAGAGCGCCAAATGGCGCGCCCACTATGGTGATTTTTCCCCATTGGCGTGAGGGATGAACTGGCTACCCACGCCAATGCCAAAACATGGATTTTTAGGGTTTTCTAGAGGAAATGTTCTTCAAGAATATTCTTGCCCTTATGCAGAAGGATGCCATTAAGGTGTTTTCAGGACATTTTACTGTTCACAGGTCACGCGAATAGTCCTCCAATGTACGGGATGAAGGATTGTAGGGACGGTGACAAAATGCTGTGTAATAGATGCCCCCTAAAGCATGAGGCCCAATAGAGAGGGAGGGGTGAAATGCTTTATGAGAACGCACCTAACTGAAAACACTGTTGTCGGAAAACCTGTGAATACGAATACAACTGATATCTCTGATACATGATCTGTGGTATGGGCGCAACCATCCATAATAGAGTGTACAAAAACCAGGATCCAAGGTATGGACACAACCAGCCCGTAAATAAGGATCGACAAGTAGACTCAGGTATGGTCGCAGCCATCTAATCGAATAAGTCATGTAATAAATCACAATAATCCACAAATAACCCGCAGCCTGGATGTTTATCAGACAAAATCCAGGGTCTTGCGCTCCATCTCGACCCGAACAGAGTACAAGTTCGAGCATGCGAATATGTGAGCTGAAGTCGAACATGCAAGAACATCGTCTGATTACCAGCCAATAATGAAAGCCATTAACAAACGCGAGAAAAACCACCAATAATGACGATGGATCTCAAGGTACAAGAGGTACAATATACATAATGTGAACAGTGAGCTGGTGTCGAACATCCACAGAATCATCTGATCGAAGGCCAATGATGAAAAAATTACGTCAAATGCAAAGAACCTGCCATTAAGGCATGCAGGCTCCAAGGTACCTGAAGGGAGTCTCTAGATCAACTTCCTGGATAATGAGCTAAATTCAAAAGGAAGTGACCTTGATCGAAGGTGGGCCATAATGTTTCCCACATCATCGACACGAGATAGAGGAACATAATTTTTGTGAATCAATACCAACAGAGAATCAGAGGGAGGTTGAAAACTGTAGAGGTCAACTTCTCTTGAATATATCGGTGACACGATATTGGATTTGGCAGTATTTGACATCAAGGGATATGAGGTCATGGTGACGTGGCAAAGAGCAGATGAGCAGTCAAAAGAGATTACCCAAACCCATGAAGGCAAGAAGATAACGAGATGATATGGTCCCAACCCGACACGAATGCAGACAAGTGCCATGTTCCATTTCCCCCCACCATTTCTGGCGAGTACCCCAATTATTTTTTAAAACAAGCTTGAAGGGGATAGCATGTGCTTGCGATATAAGTTCGTCCTTCGGACAAATCCAACCTAGTACATTTAACAAGCCCCAGGAAGTAGGAACTCGAGTAACATCATTACGACGGAGTCTGATGTCATCAGTTTTTAACAAGTCTGACAAAGGCAAAACTCGATGTATTTTCACGTTTAGAGAGTTTGAAAAGACAACAGAAGAGAAAACTCTAACAGTCCCTTTTCGTAGATAGTCCCATAGATCCGAAAAGGTAGAAAACTATGTCTGAGAGAACCTCCTAGTCGCGATAGGCTAGGGTATTCCTTTTTCATAAATAATCTAACCCAGCCTGAAAAAGGGGTAAACGTATAATGGGTAGATGTTGTTTCACAGCCAATTTAACGAGCTCAAAATGACAAACGACTCGGCAATATTTTTAGTTTTATAGAGTCATAAAAGAGCTAAAAGGTGACTCCAGTAGTGAATTTTTCGTGTTTTGATCGAGTCCGAAAAAGTATAAAATACAATTCGTGTCGTCGTCCTAATCGCATGAAAACCTGTCGCTGCAAAAAAAGCAAGTGTAAAACCCATTTTTTGAAAAAAATATGATAAAATATCAGAAAAATAAGTCCCAAAACCTAATTTTGATTTTGAAAAGTTATAAATATCACAAATAGTAAAAACTTATTTAATTTTACCTTTTTACCTCTGTGCAGAGCGATAGTGAGTCATTTCCTTGCGATCTTGCGGTGACGATTGTGGACAATCCAGTGCACTATTCCGGATCTCGTCTTTTCCAGGTAAAAGCTGCTTCCATTAGCCATTTTTTAAGCCATATTTCATAGCTTTCCATTGTCATTTGATATCTCTGAGGGGAGGATTTGCAAAAATAGGGCTTCCACGGTTGGCGCGAGTGTCAGGCACAGACCAACGCCAATCGACCTCTTTTTGCAAAGGGGCCGTGCCAGGTGGCGCAACTGTCATCAAAACAGCCACGCCAACCGCGCAACCTAATATTTTTTTTGAATTTGACAAAAATACAACCAATGAATTGTTGTTTTAAGTACCCAAGAGATATTATAATGTGTTTATGACCAATTTGATGTAGGTGTAAAGCAAAATGGTAATTGAATGGAAGGAAAGAGAGCACAATGAGGAAGACGAAATGGCAATGGGGAATGAGCAGTGTATGAATGCTCTCGGAAACTGCGGTTCAAAAAAATTCTTCCTTACGCCATGTCTCCGGGCTCATCCCGAACTATTACAATATCTGGTTAGCATCTGGGATGAGGATGAAGAGAAGTTCAGACTTCGAGATCAAGTGCTTGAGCTTGAAGTGTCAGACATGTACTTTATCACTGGACTGTCATGCAGGGGTCCAGTTCCTATCTTGACTGGCACTAGGCCTTCTGGTGAAAAAATGTCGATGGTCATGGAGAGGATGTGCCCAAGGGCACAAAAGGGATTAGGTAGTGGAAAAGTTGACATTCAGACTATTCTTGATCTAGCACTTAGAGTGGTGCTACATACTATTACACGGGCTGCAGGGTCGCAAGCACCACACGAGGCTACCAAAACAGAGCTCCTTCTGGCGTCAGAGTGCATGAACCCAACAATATTTGATTAGGCCACAGCCGTAACTATGAACATCAAACGAAAATTGACCAAATGCAAAAATACCAAGCTGAAACAATTTGGATACGGGTCAATCTTGGTATCGTTCTTCCTGGAACGACTACGTATCTTCCAGGGCCAAGTGGCTATAGTCTCGAATCCACCATTTAGAAAGCGACAGACGACTCGATGGGCAAAATTGATGCCCAGGGCAGGGGGCGGCCAACAGATGTCATGGTGGCCCGAGTTTTTTGGATGGCTCTGACGACAACTGATTTTCGTAGAGGACTGGCCCTATGCGGGCACTGATTTCACTAGAGACCCAGACCTTCCGCTCCCAGAAGGAGAGGACTGGGATGAGGAGCTGGGTAAGACTCTTTTTCATTTTATGAGTTTTATGATTTGTTTGTTATACATGCATGTTCTAACAATTGATCCTATATGTATGCAGATGTTGGCCTAGAGAGTCCCGCCGGGATGTCATCGATCACGAGGAGGATCCCTCTAAGCTATGACCCTCAAGGTGAGGGGGGCGAGGGGAACGAGCATGTATAGAACTTAGAGGGGATTTCCCGTGGGATTCCAAATTACTGTTTCCTAGTTGATGTCCCTATGGCTTATCAGAGGCACACCGTAGGGGTGTCGAGTCACCTCCATCGGTTACTGAGGTGGTTGGTGCGAGAAGTAACGTGCTACCATGAGCACCATGCCGATTAGTCACCTAGGATTTTATTTTCATATTTTTGAGAGACATTTCATCTCCGGATGTAATTAAAACAAACGTGTATGTTTTTTGGATTTTATATGATGCACACATTGCAAACACTCGACATATATATATATATATATATATATATAGATCTATTTTCTACATGGATCTTGCTTACATATGATGATGTTTTAATATGTTATGCAAATGTATAATACAATGTTATCTAATTTATCAGCTAAATAATCTGCATAACAAATGACCCAATGGAAAATTTAAAAGTTCACAAAATGAATCACACCAACATATTTTATTTTTACAAAAGCTTAGAACACGAATGTAAACTATGCTTGAAGATAGGTTTCATTTTTTATGCAAGATTAAAACACAAATGTAAACTATGCTTGGAATGAGTTTTCATTTTTACGCAAGCTTGAAAACACGAAATAAACTATGCTTGAAATGACAAGGAAAAACGGGGATGCCCCCAGCACGGTGTCTCAATTCGAGGTACATGCCCCCCAAGCTTCAGTGCATATGCAAGGCAGATGCAGTGAAGTTTCGAATCACGAGTTTGAGATCATATCAAGTAGTCGAATTGAGCAGGATCATGTTTCATTATTTTAACGAGGTTGACACACTTAAAAGAACTATCCTCAAACCAGCTTGTTTCATTGTTTAGGGAGCTTGAGACAAGAAAAATAACTATGCTCCGACGAGCTCGAAGGAGGAGTCTGAGATGAAAAACACTTGAGAAAATTAGACATTTCCCCTAGGCTGGGCATGAACGAGGAACGATAATTTCCATCGCTCCATGGTAGATCTTTGAGAGACATAGTCTCTATGATAGCTTCGTCAGACGGAAAAACTTCTCTCAAAGGATTGGGAGAATCTGCATCGTCGAGCCAAGAGGATTGAGAATAAAAATCAAGGGCCATGCTCAAAGGAGCATTATCAGCAGGAGGAGGATCTGATGCGGCAACGATCTCGCAATAATTGATTTCAACTGGGGTCAGAGACATCGATTCTCCAAAAGAGGCAACCTGTTCAGGAGAAGGGACGATCCATGGGTCATCTGACCTAGAGATCATATTGAATTGAATGATGTTCAGTGGTAGAATGGGAAAAATACCCATGAAAACGGGGTCCTTGAAAAGACCAGGTCCTATACTGTCGGGGGGATTAGGAATTTGATCCACGTACGGTACATTGTTCTCGAAGGATGAGGTGAATAAAGACAACTGATCGACAGTAATAATCTTTCCCTCATGTGGAAACTTCAAAATCCGAAAGAGGGTGGATGGAATGCACAACATGGCGTGGGTCCAATTGCGTCCGAGTAGAAGATTGTAGTTGAGTTTGGCATCAACGACTTCTACTTCGACGTTGACTGTCTTACCTTGCAAAGTAATCAATAGACGCGCGAGAACAGCCAAGGGTTTTGATTCCCTTCCATCGAATGCGTCAAGGGCATTGGGAGATGAAGTGAGGACCAGAGAGCCAATGGCCTTCCAGCAAGCAGATGAAATAATGCAGGTAGAGGCACCTTCGTCCACAACAGCCCTATGGATGTTAAGGCCGTTAATACCAACTTGAATAACGAGCACGATCTGGTGTGGAAGTCGGGGGACGAAATTCTCTAGATCGAAGGTGAGAAGGCTAGAGTCGGTAGGATCAATTCTGCCGATTACAAATAAAAAAGCTTTCCGTTGATATGGAAAACTCTGAAGTACTTCCAATGCAGACATCGCGGAGGGCGCCTGTGCTAAATCTTCAACGATGCTGTAATTCTGAGTAGCACGAACGTTCGGATTATAGGAAGACTTTCGGAGAACACCTTTGGAAGGTGGCCGTACAACGGGTTCAGCACTGGGCCTTTCAATTTCCAGGGAGCCAGAGGCAAGTGGGGGAGGAGGGCCATCAAAAACTTCCTTCCCAACCACTTGGCGTGATATGGCATAATCCTTCAACCGAGTGGCAATAGAAACAGGTGCAGCACCATTCATCATGAAAAATTGAGACCCAAATGGTGCAGATGGCGAAGGTTGCTTGACCATCTGGGTTTGCTAAGATGGAAAAGGTTCTTTAAGAACTGCCAGAGTTCCCTTAGAGCCCTTAAGAAGTTGACTAACCTTGGATCGTCTAGGACAATCTTTGGTGTAGTGGTCTTCGTCACAGATCAGGCAAGGGTACTTTGGTTTCCACTGTGAACCATCATCAGCACGTGGTTTGGACGATTCTGGTTTTGGGGCATCGGAATTGGCTTTGCCTTTGCCCTTCTTCTTCCCTTTGGAAGTCTTGTCCACAGAATTAGCCTGGACGACGTTGACCTCCGTGGTCTTAGTAGAATCGGGAACAGCTGGAGGAGCAGAATTGCTGGAAGAATTCGATTTCTACTTCCCATTAGAAGACTTATGAAAATTCTGAGAGATGAAACCAATAACACCGTCTACTGATGGGGTAGTTAGCGCTTTAGAGGTCCCTGGTCGCGGGGCATCAGTCAAGATGTCATATAACGTGCTGGACTAGGAGTACACTAAATCGAGGTACTGGGCACGAGAAATGGCTTGTTCCTCGGTTACACATGCCCCCATAACAATGTCTTGTGCAATATTATTGAAAAAGGAGGTAGTGAACCAGTGAGTTAGAATCTGATTAGGAATTTCAAACTTGATCAGACGACGATGACGTCTCCATTCGTGAATATGATCTGAAATATGAGTGGCTTTATCCTGTTTCAGAGATGTCAGGAGATGCGTCCCGAATTCGTAACGAATCGGTAACTGGAAATGCGTCAGGAATGCCATAGCTAGAGTATTAAAATATTGAAAAATACCACGGGGTAATTCTATGTACCATTTAGCAGCAGTGCCAGTGAGAGTGCGCTGGAAAAGACGTAGATGAATCGAGTCATCTATCCAAGAGTTCAAAGAACACCACAAATGGTATGTCATGACATGTGCTTGGGGGTCTTCTCCAGATTTACCCTCAAACTTAGGAAAATCACCAGGCACCTTCGTCGGGACTGGAGGCCAATATGGATTATGAAGAATCGGATCATTGGTCAATTTGGACACGTCTGGTAATTCCAACGTGGTGAGAAAAGGCAACTGAGGGTTAAAAGGCATGCCAAGTCCCTGATAAGGACCTGTACCTGTACTCCATCCTGGCTGAGTGTAACTCTGCCCCCATTGGTTTTGTCTCGGAGGATTCTGACCATAGGGGGTATAAGCCGGATAATTGGGTTGATATGGCGGTTGAAAACCAGGATACGAGGGTTGATAACCAGGGTATTGATTCTGATTATACGTGGGCCCCATTTGAGCATTGTATGGATTCGACTGCGGAGTATAAGTATAGCCTAGCTGTTGAAGGTAATAACCAGAACCTTGGGGCGGGTTGTAAACTGGTCGAGACTGACCTTGAAGGTAATAGCCGCCTTGGGGTCGAACGGGCTGCTGGTAAGTGGGGCCCTGCTGAGTCGGATAAGTTGGGTGCACAGGCGGATTCGGCTGTGGCATAGAATAGATCGGCTGCTGAGCAGGGTTAACAGGCTATGCAGGTTGTCCTGGTTGAACATGTTGTCTTGGCTGTGCAAGTTTCCCTGGTTGAACAGGTTGACCTGGCTGATGAGGGACACCAGGTTTCCCTGGTTGAACAGGTTGGCCTGATGGTGGGAGTGGGCCAGGTTGTGCCTGATAACTAGATTGGCCTGTGAAAGGACCATAATATGTCCCTAATTGTGCAACATTTTGACCAATTGGAAAATGGGGTTGCTGAGGTTGCACCAAAGGTTGAGAAGGATGTGTTTTCCCCCCAGGACCGTATGATGGTCCAAGTTGATACCTTGGTTTCCTTGTCAGTCCTTGAGGTTGCCCTGGTTGGACCACAGGGTAAGGCTGCAGAGGTTTACCTTGAGGATTGTAAGATTTCCCTTGCGGCCGTAAAACAATCCATGCTGGACCGAAGGTTGTCCTTGTAAAGGTTGTCCTTGCGGATCGTATGCATACCCTAGTTGGGCCAAAGGTTGTCCCTGTAAGGGTTGTCCTTGTGGGCCAGAAGCATATCCTTGCTGAAACAAAGGTTTTCCCTGTAAGGGTTGCCCTTGTTGATTATAAGGTTGCCCATGCTGGGTAGATAAAAAAATGTTAATATACTGGTAAGCCTCAGGAGCAGGAAAAAGAAGGGGGTTTCCCTGCTCATCATATTGATATGGAAATACGTAAATCGGGGCACCATCCACTCCATAATGGGAAAATTAAGGACGATTAAGATCCTGAGAGGATTTACCAACCTCAGAGATCGACGGTTGTAAAGACATCCGATACTCCTCAGGAGAAATGTTCTCTAGAATGGCAAAAGCTATATAGACGTCTTTAAGAACTGAAGAGGTCCTATTTTACTGAGTAGTGACAATAGGATTAGACTCAGCCACACAGACAGTAGGTCTAACAGGTGCCGATGTAACAAAAGGAGATGCCGTGAGAGGTGTTGATGGAAACATCCCTAACGAAGGAATGGTTGGTCTCGTGGACGAAGTTGAAACTCCAATAGAGGAAATAACGGCCATGACCTGACTTAAAGACCTATATCAAGTTGGGAGCAAAGGACCAGGTGATGACATAACAAAAGCTTCAGGGATGTCTTCGGGAAAAAGCTGGTACTCTTCACCAGAAGTAGGAATTCCCTCACTAGGAGAAGGACTAGATGAGTCCATATCTAACCCTGCTGTAAGATCTTCTAAAAGATGACGGGGACTAGGAGGTATAACAATAGCCAAAAATGGTGATCCCGATGTAAGAGGAGGGAAGTATTCCCCTACTCCAAATCCAAACCAAGCATTGGACGAGGGCCAATTGAACTCAACTGGTCCTCCAAAGGGAAGCTCAGATATAACTGGTCCCCCGTCGGGAAACTCAGATACAATGGGCTGTTGATGCTCAGCAGAGGACTGAGAGACTTCTGACGAATCGTCTGTATAAGGACTACCAGTACACGAAACTGATGGTTCTTCCACTGTGACTGTAGCAAAAAAGAGGAAGATATCAAAAACAAAGACACACGGGCAAAAACCAAGGCAAACAAAAAAAAGGCCAAAAAATCAATCTCTAAATGGGCGTGTGATTGTAGGTGATTAATTTTACCACATTGAAACTGGAAATTTCATTGTTTCATGTTTTAAGAGTCTAGAAACAAGTAAAAGATGACTCTATCGCTTTCATTTTGGAAACAAGTGTGAAAGGACAAGCGCTTGATGATCTTTTCAAGTTTAAGGAGTCAGTAAAGATCAAAATGACTTCTCTGGTAATCTAGGTAAAAGGGTGTACCAGATATCCGTGAACTGCCATATACACCTTGGTAAAAATGAAAAATAATTCAACCAAGGACTTAATGTATGTGTAGGTAATCTCCCTCAATGTTGTGTCCGGTGTATCACGGGTAAGAGGCGGCAGACTCGGCTTCCTATGGATAAAGGATTTGCAACCTAATGGGGTCTCCCTTTATATACGCGATGGTACGGGGAGCACAAGTCCATACTAGTGCTGTCTAAAGCCAGATGGCGAGTGACAACTACTAGGCTTAAAGACACTGGAACACATATCTACCTTAAACTACTAGATATCCCGTTAATGTTTCAATGTTGCCTTAGGTTAATTTGGTAAATTTTAAAGTTGATCTTCAATTTACGTTTTGTTTTCAAGGCCCTATCAAATGTCGGCTCTCATAAAACCTCTAGATGCAAAACTACATGCCACAAAATATCATTTTGTTCAATGAAGATCTATCGACGGGAAAGTTGAGAGCTTTCAAATGACAACAAAACGAACACAAAAAAAAATCCACTACTGTTTCCAATGCAAGCTAATGAAACTAGAAAATTTCTCTCTAGAGTTATATAACACTAGTAATGCGAAAGAGCTTTCAATTTTCACTATGCCAATCAAAATGCAAAAGATTTTATTTTTTGTATTTTTCAATATATTAGAGAAAATGCACTAAATGAATGAAAAACTAATGAAAACATCAATTTGAGAAATGACAAAGAGAAAGCTGAAACAAACAAGTTCACTCAATCTAAACGCACACATTCAAGACTCAAACTGATGACGAAATCCCTCAAAGCGAAGAAGAATCTTGAAAGAGACTCAAACAAACCGTGTGATCTAGGCTTGGAGAAACACAAAGCGAGATTGAACAAAAGAGAAAGCAATCACTTAATAAAAGCAATGATTCAATGGGACTGAACAAGACGAATGCAGAGAAGCAAAAAAAAATTGATCAGGCAAGCAAGGACCCAAAACTCCCATGGGAGGCTCAGCGCACTAAAACACCTAGAAGCCCTAGGGCTAAAATGAAAAACTGACAGTAAAGGGCAAACAACCGGAGGACAAGGGCCAAACACAGTAAAAAATGACTTCAAGGCACTCAATCAATCAGAAAAACGACACCAGGACCAAAAATCAATCTCAAAGAGGCCAAAAGCAAGCAAACCCTAACACCAAGCATAGTTGGCGCGCCTGTTTGGCTGTAATCTGCGCCAAAAAGGCATTGGTGTGGGGGCCTAACTAGCAACAAGCACTATTTGGGGCGACTATCAGGGGAAAAACCTTGCCAATCGAGTTTACCCTAGAAAAATGATGAAAATGGACGAATAGAGACTGGATCTGGTCTTTTGGGGGCTGAACAAGGTCTCAACACCAAGGAAGATGAACCAGAAAAGGCAAATAAATCAATCAAAAGAAAAAAAAAAAACAACCCAAAGGCGGAAGGACTAACTCCCACTGATCCCCAACGGAGTCGCCAAATTGTTGAGGAGGTAAATCCCCTCTGCGGACAGAGGTGATCCCACTAGCCCTAGATTGGGTCTAGCAACAATTGAATCATGCAATGATGTTGGTTCCTAGTTACAAGAAAGACAAAGATTGTGATAAGTAGCCTACCTTAAATCCCACGCTACTGTTGTCGAAGAAGAAGTGGTGCTCCTCATCCCTAGCCTGACAAATCACAATCCTTCTGTTTGCCACATCCGAACCTCTGTACACATGCAGAGAAATGAAGACATACAACGTAATACATAAAGCATGTAACTATATATCAGTCAAAGAAGATATAATTAGTTGCATTACATAAAAGAGTAGACACAAGAATGGAACCAAAATCAGAGTCGCTTATATTATAGATGAAAAAAAGGGAGATTACAACCAAGTGCTCTGACGCTATGATCATCCTTCAGCGGGGATTGCAGCGGAGCGCGTCTCAACAAATCCTGTCGGGGATTTTGACAAAGCTCTCTCCCTTACAGGGTTCTCCTTGGCTATAGTTTCCTTCCCAAATGTTCAGCTAGCTTTTCAATGGAGAGGGCAGGCTTTTATAGGAGGAGGAAGGGAGGTTGGGATCCCTATAATCATGGGATAGGGCCCTATCTCTTAGGAAGGTTCCATGAGAGGTGGAAAAACACTTCTTAATCAGGGAGATCCGGAGGCAAACAACCCAACTTCTTTCTGATGATTCATTCTGAGTTTGTTAGAATCAAACTTCCGCCATTTATTTTAAAAAAAAAATTCCTTAATAGGCTTGGCACGAGCAAGACACAGGGACATAGTGCCAATTGGAGCACTCACTATGGTGCTTTTTCCCCATTGGCACGAGGGATGAACTGGCTACCCGCGCCAATGCCAAAACATGGATTTTTAGGGTTTTCTAGAGGAAATGTTCTTCAAGAATATTCTTGCCCTTATGCAGAAGGATGCCATTAAGGTGTTTTCAGGACATTTTACTGTTCACAGGTCACAGGAATAGTCCTCCAATGTACAAGATGAAGGATTGCAGGGACGGTGACAAAATGCTGTGTAACACCTCTTCCAACAATTTCATATCCACTGGTTCATATCTCACAACTGAGCCTCATTTATATTGCTTCCTCTGAGTTGTCATGGCTTCACCACATTGAGAGCTGCTTCTTGACACCTGCAAATATCCTAAAGATAGCAAGAAAAACTATTGAAAGCAATAGACCTTCCCTAAAGACAACTAGACCAACTCACACGACAACAATACCGAGCTTATGGACAACAAGAACAACTCGAATGAGAATGAAACCGAGTTTAGGACAACAAAGCCAATCTAAAGTGAAAATAAAACGAATTTGGAATGAATCTAAATGGTGTATGATTTTTTGGGATGATAGATAAAGACAAATGCCATGTAATCATAACCCATATGACTCTGACCACAATCGTTTTGAAAAATTTTCATCGTTACAATACCATTACCACATCAACAGACTTTCGTAGCAAGACAAGTGTTTGAAGAGAAAAATTTGCTACGGAAGTGTCAGGAACTTTCGTAGCAAACCCTTAGCTTTGTTAACTGAACTAGCTATGAAGTTTTGTAAAACTGTCAAAATGCAAATTATGACCAGATAAGCCTGAGAGACATGAAATATCTAATTTTCACGTTTATGTTAACACCCCACTAAAATTCATAATTCCCCTACAAACTAACTTTATGACAAAATTGACCTTTGTACATGTGATTATTTTTTAAGAAAATTCAAAACCATAACTAACTTAACCAAATTGACTAAAAAACAAAACCTAAGTGTTATCTTGGATAACAATATCTATAATATTTTTGCATCAACTTCCTATTATTGTTTTATATATTTTTTTGTAATTGTAATTTTTTATATTACATGTATAATTAATTACAAGTAAATTTAGTGTTTTGGTTTTGTATATCTAAAATTTTTTGGCATCAACTTCCATTTGTTTTGGAGTTATATGATTTTTTTTTTTACATTAGTAATTTTTGAATATTACATGCATGAATATAATTAATTAAAGGTAATTTTAGTGTTTTGGTTTTTCATATATATAATAATTTGACATCAACTTCCATTGTTATGGAGTTATATAATTTGGCATCAACTTCCATTTGTTATGGAGTTATATGTTTGTTTTTGTGATAGTAAGTTTTGAATATTACATGGTTAATTACATGTAAGTTTAATGTTTTGGTTTTATATATCGATAAGGTTTTAGTATCAACTTCTGTTTGTTATTAGCTTTTAGGTTAGTTTTTGTAATAGATTTTTTTTAATATTACATGTAAGAATGTAGTTAATTACAATTAAGTTTAATGTTCTGGTTTTATATATCTATAAGATTTTGGTATTAATTTTTATTTTTTTAAGGAATTATATGTTTGTTTTAGTATTAGTAGTTTTTGAAGTAAGAATATAGTTACTACAAATATGTTTAGTGTCTTGGTTTTATTTATCTATAAACTTTTGGGATCAACTTGCATTTGTTATGGAGTTATATGTTTGTTTTTGTAATATTAATTTTACAATATTACATGTAAATATATAATTAATTACAAATAAGTTTAATGTTTTGGTTTTATATATCTATAAGGTTTTGACATCAACTTTTATTTGGTCAAGTATTTTATAGATTTATATGTTTAATTTTATTATAGTAATTTTTGAATATTACATGTAAGAATATAGTTAATTAGAATTAAATTTAGTGATCTAGTTTTATTGTGTCAATTAACACTTTGTAATTAAGTTATAGAGAACAAAATAAAAAAAGACAAAAAAAAGTTGGGAGACTGTTTGGCTTGTTGCTGCGCGATCGAGCAAGATGGCCTTCGCTTAACCTAGGGTTCGCAAGGATGGAGGTGCTGGGCACGCCCCAGGTGCCTCCCCCTCCCCCTCCACTGCCTTTGTCCGCATATGCTTTCAATCTACTGCTGGCTGGGCTGCCAAAGAAGAAAAAAACTGAAGCTACAAAGTTCGTAAAGAAGCTGGATGATATCCCTGAGATTTCTCTTCCTCCAGAAACACCGATCCAGGTTGCTCTGTCTTTGGCTGATCCTGCCCTTGTTGGCTAGTTCACCGGGCTCTGGCCGTCTCCTAGATCCACCGAGAACTGGGTCAACAAGAACTGGGTGCCCTTGATTAAGAACAACGTCACCTCTTATTTTCTGGGGAGAGGTTTATTCCTATTCGAATTCTCCTCAAAAGACGACAAAGACCTGATATTCCAGAATGGCCCCTACTTCATGGGCTCTCAAGGTCTGTACCTCAACAAATGGACGTCGGATTTCGATCCAGAAGTTGATGTTCCCAAGGCAGTTCCGGTGTGGGTTCGTCTCCCAAATCTTCCATTCCACTGCTGGAACTGGGACTCGTTGAAGCATATTGGAAATGCCCTTGGAAAATTCATAGATTTGGCGAATAATAAGGACCAATATGACTGTTCCAGAATCTGCGTAGAATTAGATCTAGAGGTGGGTCTTCCGGAGGCCATAAAAATTAACGTCTGAGGTTGGTCTCATGTGCAAAAACTTGACTACGAACAACTACCCTTCAAATGCCAGAAATGCCACGTCTACGGCCACTTTGCTAGAGGTTGTCCGTCCAATGTCGAGGTAGAGCATGGGAAGGAGGATGGCTAGAACAAGGTCAAGTGCTCTAAAACTTCTCACAAGCCCCACAAGCCTGGCGGCCCCAGTGGCAAAGGCCCTCACCAGGCCCGTGCCCAGCAACCCCCACCCAAGTTGGGGCAAGAAAACAAGTTCAATCCTCTAATCTCTCAGATAGACGAATCCCAGGAGGTCGAGATACAAAAGGCAGTCTCCCCTGACAAAGGCACCCCCTCTGCCTCCCTCAAGGGTGCAAGTGTTGCAAAAATCTCTAAAGGCATCCTCTTAGAAGCCAAAGAAGAAGAGCAAGAGTCGGAGGATTCGGAGGAGGAAGGAGAAATGGGAGATTCTCAAGCCTCTATAAGGAGATCCACAAGAGGTCGCAGAACCGATCGAGAAAAAAGAGAGCAGGAAACGTACAAAGACAAGCTTCAGGGCAGTCAACCAACCCTTGAGAATCTTTTAGCAAAAAAACCAAAGATGGTGAGAAACCAGTCCCAAGGCTCCAAGGGGGCCCATAAAACCAGAGGTAAATGATGAAGGTCGTCTCCTGGATCTATAGAGGTATGGGGATTAGAGCCAAAGAGGATGCCATAAGAAATTTAATAAGGATAGAAGCCCCTGACATACTCCTCATCTAGGAGACCAAAATGGAGGATTCAGTCTTCCTGCAAGCAAGTAAGAAATTCTAGAATAAAAGTGGTGCAAAAGCTATCTCAGCCCGTGGGGCTTCGGGAGGGCTAGGCACTCTTTGGAATGCTAGTAAGTTCTCATTAGTTTCTAAGACTCTAAATACTCACTGGCTACAGTTAAAAATGCAGCATCTAGTTACAAAAGAGACCTTCTGCCTCTTCAACGTGTATGTTCCTGTTAATGCTGGGAAAAAAAGGCCTACTGGGACTCCATAAGAAGTCAAGCAGATCTTGTGAATCTAGAAAATATCATCATTGCCGGCAATCTCAATCTCACCCTACTCTCAACAGAAAATAGAGGAGGTAGCATAGTTCGAGATCCAACAAGGGAATGGGTGGAGGACCTAATGTAGGGCTGGGACCTACTCAACATCAAGCCTTCCTCTAGTAAGTTCACTTGGTCTAATAAAAGAATAGGCTCAAGCCACATCGCAGCAAGGCTTGACATATTTTTCATCCAAAGCTCCTTCCTTTTACTTGGTATAGAGGCTAGAATGCATATCCTCCCTTGCAGCATCTTCGATCACAAGCCCATTAAGCTCGAGCTTCTAGCTCACCTCGATCTTGGCCCTATTCCTTTCAGATTTAGCCCCCTCTGGGTCAAGGAGCCTGACTGCATGCATATAGTCAAAGAAAGCTGGACGCAGCTTGTCAATGGCTCCCCTTTTTTTGTTTGGGAAGAAAAACTTAGAAGAGTGAAAGCTGCTCTGAAAAGCTCGGCCAAAACTCTTCCTAATCCAGCAGCTGAAAGGAAAAAAATCCAAATTCAGTTAGATACCCACTAGCTGCAGTCGGAAGATGCTGATATTACTAAAGAGCTGCTTGACAAAGAGGCCCTTCTCCAACAAAATTTTCATAAGGCTTGCCTGGCCGAAGAAGAATATTGGAGGCTAAAGTCTCGTTGTCTTTGGCTTAAAGCTGGGGATAGGAACTCCTCTTTCCTTCATAAGGAAACTCAGGCCAGGAAACGCTTTAACTCCATTGCTGAAATCAAGGGAGAAACAACCATTCATATGGACTTCGCAAGCATCAAAAGAGCAACTCCCCTCCACCTCAAAAATCTGTATAGCGGGGATCCTGATTAGGGCCAGAACTCTAATCTTATTGAAGTGGTTCCCCCCATGATTACAGCCGAGATGAATCAGCTGTTAGAAGCTAAAGTCACCAAGAATGAAGTTAAAGATGCCCTCTTTTCTATGGACCTCGATAAAGCCCCAGGTCCGGACAGATTCTCAGCCAGATTTCTCCAATCCTGCTGGTAGATTGTGGAAAAATATCTCTATAAAATGGTTCTAAAATCCCAAGTTTTCCAAAAAATCGGAGGAAGCAAAAACTCCGCATTCCTTGCCCTCATCCCCAAGGAGAAAGGAGCCAACTTTTTCAACAGATTCCACCCTATCTCTCTTTGCAACATTGGTTACAAGCTGATTACCAAAGTAATCGCTAACAGATTAAAGTATATTCTCCCCAAAATTATTCCGGAGAACTAAGGAGGCTTCATTCATGGTAGACAGATTGTGGACAACTTCATACTAGTCCAAGAGGCGATCCATTCAAGCCTGCACCGCAAAGAAAAAGGTATGGTCATCAAACTTGACTTAGAAAATGAATTCGATCATGTCAGGCATAGTTTCCTTTTGAATGTCTTGCTTAAGTTTGGTTTTGGTGAGAGATTTGTCAACTGGGTTCGAGCTTGCATCTCGGAGCCCTGGATTGCTCCTCTAGTGAATGGCAGAGTTGCTGATTTCTTCAAAGCCTCAAGAGGACTGAGGTAGGGGTGTTCCCTTTCACCTCTCCTCTTCGTCCTACAAGCCTCTGTCCTCAGCTTTCAGCTTGATAAGAAACTGCAAGATCAGGAGATCACTAGTCTAAGCATTGCAAGAGGGATTAAAAACATTAATCATGCCCTCTTTACAGATGACACCTTACTGTTGGGGGCTGCCACTGTTCTTTCAACTTCCAGATTCAAAGGAGTTCTAGATGATTTTTGTAAGGAGTCTCGCAGCATTCTCAACAATGGGAAATGCCACATTTATTGTTGGAACATTTCGCCCATTTTGCTAAAATCCATTGCTAGATGTTTTAGTTTTTCTGCCTCCTCTGCTTGGACCTCCTTCAAGTATCTTGGTCTTCCTGTTTTCCTTAAAAGAGCATATAGCAGAGACTGGGTTCCTCAGTTGGAGAAATTCAAGAACAAGCTCCAGGCCTGGGGATTCACCTGGCTAAACATCATAGGTGAATCCGTGCTCATCAAATCAGTGCTCAACAGTCTCCCTCTTTTCCACTTCTTAGTCCTTCTCGCTCCTGTTGGCATCATCCGGAAGATGGAGGACCTCATTCGCCAATTCTTTTGGAAGGGAGGCAAACATAATGAAAAAAAATCCCACTTGTCAATTGGGAAATTGTTACCAAACCTCTGTTGGAAGGAGGATTGAACTTCAAAAATATTTTCCTACAGAATATTGCCATGGGAGCTAAAATTCTATGGAAATTCATAGCACCTAAGCCTGGCTGGGCTCAGTTGGCGCTGTGGAGGAAATACTTCAAAGGCAAGAGATTCTGATGTTTGGATAAGGCCCTCCCACACAAAAACTCTCCCTTCCTGAAATTTTGTTCAAAAGTCACTCCTCTTATTACCTCCCATGCTTATTGGATCCTCGGGAATGGTAGAAGTATCAACATATGGATAGATCACATTATGAACAAAGAGCCTTTGGGGGAGAGAAACTCTCTCATTTCGATGTGCAATTGGATGAGAAACTCTGGCTTAAATTCTCTATGGGATATCTCTACTTGGCATGGCACAAGCTGGGTGAATTGGAAGATTGAGACCCCCCTGGAGCTCCACCACGATCGCGCTACCCTGCTATCTCTGTTGCACGGGATGGCCCCCCTCTCACGCACACAAGAAGGACTCTCGTGGTTGGGGGTAAATGGCATGTGGTTTCTCTGTTGCATAGGGATACACTAAGCTCCTGGAATAACATCACGTACCTCCAGATCCTACACCATGGAAAGGGATATGGAACCATCCCTCCCTTCCTAAAATTGATCACTTTTTCTAGCTCTTATGCCACAGAAAAATCTTGACTGATGACAATTTGCAGAAGCGTGGCTTCCATGGCCCTTCAATGTGCTCACTGTGCCGAAAAAATGTGGAATGCGCTAGTCATCTTATGCTGGATTGCATTTTCGCATTGAATCTCTGGTGCGACCTGTTGGGAATCTGGAACTCCAATTTCGTCCTCCCTAGCACCATCCCTGAACTGTTTGAAAAATGGTTGAACAGATACCCTGGCCCATTTCCTCAAAACAAAGTGATCAAATCTGCTTGGTCCTCCCTCCCAAAAATTATTTGTTGGCAGCTTTGGCTTGAAAGGAACAATCGAATCTTCCGAAATAAAGAGCATGAAGTCAAGACTGTAGCGCTCAAGGTAAAATTCCAGTTGAAAGAATTCTTGGGAGATCAAAAAGATGACTCAAATATAAGCTAGCAGGACATCATTTGGGGCTCTTCTCTAGATATTCAATTTCAAAAATCTCTCAGAAATATCTCCCTCCCCAAAGATTGGCAAATAAGGGAAACAGAAAAATACTTCCAAGATCGGATCTCCAACCAAACAAGTCACTCACTGTTCTTTGATGGGGCTGCAAAGCGGAATCTAGGAAGGGCTAGTGCAGGAGGAGTCATAAAGAACATTGAAGGCACCACGATCCACAGTTTTTCCTGGGGCCTGGGCCTCACGTCCAGCATTCAAGTAGAAGCCTTGGCACTTTTTCAAGGCCTCAAATTCCTCATTGATTTGGATATCAGGGAGGAATTTTTTTTTGGGGATTCCCAGGTTATGATAAACACCATTGTGACTAACACTTCACTACTGGATCTAAGATTGTCAAGGCTGATATCTAGAATCAAAAGCCTGGGAAAATCCTTCTAGAACTTGAAATTCTTCCACGTTCTGAGAGTCAACAACAAGGATGCAGATCTAGAAGCTAACAAAGCAGCCCTCCTCTCTACTGGGGCTAGGCTAAGGAACGAAGACGAAACATGGGACCCAATACCTTAATTAGCAAACTGCCATGTTTTACTGTTTGTTACTAAAACAATTCGTTTGTATCCACAAACTTGGGCAAATCACCGAAATAGAGGCTATTGTTGCATGTAATAAGAGCTGGAATTTTAGCTTAAGCGTTACATTTCTTATGGTTGTTGAGGCACTTTGGGCACTGCTCCCTCTCTTGTAAATCCGACTTTTGGCATTTAGGCCAGCTTATTAATACAAGCCTATAACTGTTTCTGTCAAAAAAAAAAAACACTTTGTAATTAAGTTGAAGTGTATGTAAAATGACGTGCTAGATAAAAAAATCAATAATAATTGAAAAGAAAAAAACATAATATTATCTTAATTAAAAGGGCAATAAAAATAGAAATAATTAAAATGATATACGAGTCCAATTTAATTTGTTATATTGTAATGTTGTTTAATTAATAAAATTAAAAACATTTTTTTCCAATAAAAAATATCATAATATGCATTAACATAAATTCAAATACTAATGATTATATTTGTAACCATGATACTTTCAAAACATATAATTTTCTTTTGTTGTCTTGACCAAGGGGGGATTTGAATCTTGAATCACTTGATTTCCACAAAAATACATCACACTTCAATTACCATTTTAGCTTCCTCTTTAGGTTTTCCAAATATATAATTAATAAACATATAACAATTTAATAAATTTAAACATATAATTTTATAAATTATATTAATAAATATATAATTATAATAAAAATATGTATGAGATATAAATAGTATTTATAAATTAAAATCTATTTTACCATACAAATTAAGATAATAATTCATATAGGTAACTATTATACTTTATATTTTATATTTAAATTTAATTAATAATCATATAAAAATATAATACTAATTTTTTCTATATAAATAAGATGAATGCTATGCATATCACATTAAATCAAATAACAAATTATAATAAATATTGAAGAAAAAAGCTAGCTATATATATAAGTAAATGTAATTATATCTATTATGGTTTTAATAAATTTAAAACTAAAAACATTACCATTACCCCCAACAACCATTTCTTAACATATTTCCTAAGATCACCAAAGATATATCAGGTCATATGAACTAAGAATAAGTAAATAGATAATTTAAGGCAATTATTTCAAAAGGTTAAAGGTAAATGATAACTCGTTAATATATTTGTTTCCCTTGATATGGCATATTGCATATTTAAATTAAAAAAATGGTTGTATGAGTGTTAGGTATAGTACACCTAATTATGCAATCCATATCTAACTAGAAAAATGAAACATAAGTATTAGGAACCAAGAAACTTACTCATCCCCATGGACTGTTGATAATTCCTTCCTTATCTTCTTTGATTTCCCATCGACTCTTAACCATCTCCAATCCCTTTTCTGAAAGTTCATCTGCTTTTTGGTTTTATTCCCTGCATACATGAGCAAAGGAGATATGAGTGAAATAATGGAGTCAATTAGTAATATTTTGAAAAAGAGGGAGAAGAATATGGTTTCTGACCCATGTCTTCCCATTTATCCAATTGATAACGGTTAAAGAGTCCCAAAAAACATTCAACTCAATGACTTTAATGTATTTTTCCTTCTAAAGAATTAATTTCAATGCAAATAGTTTTGCATAGTTGTTTGTATTGAACCTAATATTACAATAAAAGGTAAAGATATGTGAGTTTGAAAGGTAGATGCAACCCCTCGTACCTCCCTTTGTAAGGGGATGTAGAGAAGCACGATCAAAGAGAGTCCAATGTTTTTCCATGGGGATGATTTGAGGGGATCAACTTCTTGATCCAGATTCAGTGAGAGGCTTTCACAAGGATTTTTGAAGAGATAAACTAGAAATAGCTACCCTGATATAAGATTTCCCTTAATATTCCAAAATGGCTCCATTTCTTTCTAGCCATATGCCCCAGTAGACCACCAGTGGGAGAGCTCACAAGTTTTCCCTATATTTTTTGTCTAGCCAAATATTAAAGCACTCCTCTACCAAGGAACCATGCCATAAGAGATCTTGCCTTACATCCTTTTTCTAACCAAATTATTCTTTAAAAGGGACAATGGACGAATATTTGAGCAATGGATTTCACATCACTTATTCATAGTGGGAATCTACTAGGAATGTAGAAATATCATCTCTGAAGGACATCGCAAGCGGGAACCTTATTCCTTAAAAGCATCCACATGAATAATTTGGACTTGGGCATACGTTCTAGTTTCCATAGGTTTTTTCCCCACCAAGGAGTGGGAGAGAAATTTGATGTCGAGCTAGTGATAGGTAACCAAATTTTGAGCTACAATACAAAAGATATATTTAATTACTTGTTGAAGATAAAAATTACTATAAATATAATGGTTTATTTAGGATAAATAAATAAAAAATAGAATTCTATTTAATAAAATATTATTTTTTCACTTATCATTAAAATGATTGTAACTCAAATGAAAATTAAAATATACCAACCTAGATCCATCTTAACTCTGGATCTACCATGCCCCAAGAGGGATCAAAATAACTTTAAATCACTCTAAACGAGGTTTTCATGTCAAAAGATTTGATCCCTCAGAACGCTTGCTAGATCTTGAGTAAAGATGGATCTAGGCTTGTTTAATTCCCCCCTTTAAATAGGCTATATTCCACATGAATATCATAATGCAATACCATAGGTCATTTTTACTTTTATTTTATTTTTATAAGGTTATTTTAATTTTATTTTTACTGAGTTAAAAGGTTTACATTGCATTATGTGACAACATCTCTACCATACTAGGCATCTCTACCATACTAGACTCGAGAGCACCTCTCATAACAATCTACCATATTATACTAGAGACTCCCTCTCGAAACAAATATAAAATGATTATAACTCCATTAAAAATTAAAATATAATATAGTTAATTTAAAAAATTTAGGTGTAAAATATTTTTTAATCTCTCATAAACAAATAAAAAAGATAACATTACATTTAATGAAATGTCAACTTATCATATTTAAAGTTAAACAAGTGACAATGAGCATGTAAAGTAAATACATTCCATTCTTTCACTTGATAATAAGGGAGGTAATAAGCATGATGACAAATATAAATCTCATATAAATCTTAAAAAAGAAGAAGAGAAGTTTAACCCAATGAAATTGTATATGGAGTTTGTTCATTTATTACTTTATTTTCAATTAGCTTTGAGAGTTAGCTTAATTGGTTGAGTCTCCATTGTTAAAAAACATTTTTATTATTGCGAGGTTATGGGTTCAATTCTCTCGACACTCTTGTGGTCAGGCTCTGTGGTTGAGTTGGTAGGAAGTGATCCCTTTGGGTGGATCTATTTGGTACAAATATTTCATGGTTGTAGCGGTCACCAATCTCCAGGGTCCATGAACCTCATAGGAAAAAAAAACCTTGAGGGTTAGCTCAGTTGGTCGAGTCTCTGTCCTTGAGGCACCTTTGTTATTGAGAGGTCATAGGTTCAATTCTCTTGACACTCTTTGGGTCAATATCCATGGTTAAGCTGAAAGGAAGTGATCCTTTTGGGTGGAACTCCTTGGCATAAATATTTTGTGGATATAGCATTCACTAATCCCTAGGGTTCATGAACCACATGGAAAAAAGTAACTTGGAGGGTTAGCTCAACTTTTTGAGTCTACATTGTTAAAGAACATTTCTCATTTATAGGTCAAGGTTCAATTCTCTCAACGCTATTTTGGTTAGGCTCTGTGGTTGAGTCGAAAAGAAATGATCCCTTCGGGTGGATCTTCCTAGTTACACCAAAAATATGTTGCATCTTCGATCTTCCTAGTTAAACCAAAAATATGTTGCATCTTCCTTGTTACACCTAGAGGTGCATTCTATATCCTAAATACTTCTATATAAAAATATGTTGCAGTGAAAGAAACAAATTAGTAAAATTCTAAAACTCATTCCTTATCTCTTACAAATTAAAAGCAATCCCTTCGAGTGGATCTTCCTAGTTACACCAAAAATATGTTGCATCTTCGATCTTCCTAGTTAAACCAAAAATATGTTGCATCTTCCTTGTTACACCTATAGGTGCATTCTATATCCTAAATACTTCTATATAAAAATACGTTGCAGTGAAAGAAACAAATTATTAGAATTCTAAAACTCATTCCTTATCTCTTACAAATTAAAAGCTAAGGTTTTCTAAGTTTTACGTTGATATATTACTTGTGTTACATGTTGTAGTGAAAGAAACCAAATATTAGAATCTAAAACCCATTCCTTATTTCTTACACATTATTAGCCAAACTTTTATAATTTTAAGTTGATATATTACTTGTTGAGCCGAGAGGCTCATTCTACAACCGAGTATGAGAGGGATGTGTAAGTTTGTTCGTCCGTCATTTCCCCTTTAAAATAAAAATTAAAAAAAAAGGTTAAAAATTATGTTCTAAATAGAAAAATAATGTCTCCTATAATAATAATAAAAATGTGTGACTAAGATTTTTAAATCTTATAATTTTGTTATTGATAAAATATTTTAATACTAATTAATATTGATATATACTTAAAAATATGTTAATAATAAAAAAATATTTTAATTTGCTTCATAAAATATTTCAATGTATATGTTATGTAAAAAACTTTAATGTTAATGATGTATACATTATATATCAATTTAAAAAAAAATTATATTTATATCATGAAAAAATTAAGTTTTTTATGGTTAAAATGTTTATTTGGTTCTATATATACTCTATTTAACATTCAAACATATAATTTAAAGAAAATAAAATAACACATTGTATTTTAAAATTTAAAAAAATTTGCATATGAAGAAATGTGATCTCTATCAATTCATATTAAATTAGATAAATCTATACTAGTATTAAGTTTAATTTTAAGGTTTGACCCATTAACTATTACATGTCGTTCTATGATACAGATAATTTGAGCATCGTCTACCTGCAAACCCAAACCCTAATATGTAGTTAGTTTAAGTTGTTTAAACCCGTTAGTTTAAGTTGATTATGTAATATGGTTATGTTAATGGGTAGAAGGAAGGTGAGGTTGTAATAATATTAATGGCATAGACGCCATTTCAATATAAATATTTTTTTATTTTTTAATATTTCCTGCACTATGGTGGCATGTATGAATGTGGCCAGTTCGCTTTGTCTCTTCTTTTTCAGATGTTTTCAACCTTAGCAGTGTTTAGCCTTTTCTTGGGCAAAATCCTCTTTTTCTTCGTCCGTGAAGCGGAGGCAAATGGTGAAAGCATTTGACTTTCAGCAGATCCACCCAGGATCAAACCTCCGTGGAGACATACGCCTGTTGTGTCTTGGCTAGAAGAGTAGGCGACTCCATAGTGGACGTCTCGGCTCTTGTTGAGGCATAAGTTAATTGCTATTGTGTGCGGCTTGCAGGCTGTTGCACCTAGCCTAGGTTTATAGTGGCAGCCAGTTGGATTTGAACCCGGGCCTTGCTCAAGCAACTCTCACCAGTTACCGATTGTCCTAGATCTAAAAAAAAAAAAAATCCTCCCTTCCTTCACAATAGTGTCTATGTTTCTCATCTTCTCTGTGGCCGTCTGTATCTTTCATAAATAGCTTAAAGAAACGATATTTCCTCACGGAGTTGTGAGTGAACAAAAAAAATATATATTTAAGCATGAAATTAAAATATAGTTAATTGTAGTTAGAGTGGTTAGTTATAACATAGATGTTGTTTTTAATTTTTTGATGACGTTTAAATTAGAGTTAGTATTAATAAATGAAAAAAGGTTTTGATTAGTAATAAGATGTAAAATATGATTTAGTATAAAATATGTAAAATATTTTATACATGTACATTGCATTGTCTATTATCCTTTGCAGTGCAGGAGCACTACGATATACCAATACGAAGTTGGAATCCCTATATTAATGTTAATTCGATTTGATTTCATGTTAAATAAAGAAGTAAAACCTTTTGAAAGCAAACAGGGTAGAAATAAACGCGAAAATACTCATGAGTTTTGATTTTATTTTATTCTTTAATGTTAATTTTCTTTTCAAGATGCCCATAAAAATAATTTTTTTATTTTTTAATATGTTATATAATGTTAACTTTAATTTAATATTAAATTTAATATATTATAATATATATTAAAATATTAGGATATATATATATATTAATATATTAGGATAAAGAGTTTGATGATGATGATGATGATGATGATGATGATGATGATGATGATGATGATGATGATGATGATGATGATGATGATGATGATGATGATGATGATGATGATGCATTGAGACCATACTTTGGTCTATCGGACCTATAATTTTTTTAGTTCTTAATTGTCTGGCTTCTCGTCTTTCTTGGCGAGATTGGTGTTGTAGATATATTTTTCTTCTTTACGGTCTTCCAACTTCCTTTATCTTGCACCTCCTTCATCTCTTATGATTTTTGGGACACTGGTGTCTCATCTTCGGGATCTGGGAGATCTACTTTGTTGCTAAATGAAGATTTCTTTTGCTTGGTATTCGAATCCTCATAATTGTTGATGCTTGAGGGGCTGTCAAGTTCATTTTTTATTGTTGGGCGGGGCTTTCCCCCTGCCTGTCTTGAGGGTTGTTTCTTTCTTGCATGATTACATATATATAATATAATGTTATCTAATGCATGAATATTAAGTTTCAAAATTATGAATATTAATATTTATATTACACAATAAAAAGAGAGGGAGGGAGGGAGAGATGGAGTTGAGGGGGAGAAAGAGGGAGGGAGGGAAAGATGGAGTTGAGGGGGAGAAAGAGGGAGGGATGAATAAAGACAGAGAGAAAATTGGAGAGAGAGAGGGAGGGAAAGAAGAGAGTGGGAGGGAAGAGAGAGAGAGAGATGAATAGGGAAGAATGGAGAGATAGATAGATATGGAGAGAGTGTGTGTATCTTTGGGGGCTGATATAGAGATACAAATAAGGATAGATGGAAGAAGAGACAAATATAGATGGAGGGGGGAGAGAGACAAAGAGGGAGGGAGGGAGAAATAGATCTATATCTAGCGCGCGAGAGAGAGAGAGAGAGAGAGAGAGAGAGAGAGAGAGAGAGAGAGAGAATGTGTGTTTGGGAGAGTGAGATACAGAGACAAAGAAGGAGAGATGCACTGAGATATAGATATAGACGGTGGGGGAAACATTCAAAATTAAACCTATGCCAACCCTTCCTCGGGCTTTTGGTCCCTCCTCGAAGGGCTAACAAAAATTTACCCTTCGAAAGAAATTTAAATTATCAAAATCACTCATCAATCACTAAGTTTAGATTAAATTTCCATATTTAAAAAAAAGTGCAATATTCTTTATAACATGTCAATATTTTTCTAGTTTAGGAGAGTCCGGAGTCCGAAGTTGCACATAAATCACTCTGATAGTTTCAGTGAAGAGACTATTCGAATGACCTCATATGAGTTATATCACAGACTCCTATCATTCAAAGTCAACTAAAACATGTTATTTAAGAAGAGATGTTATTCTTGTGTGTGGACATGCCCTCTCGGAAGAAAATTCGCAAACTTTAGTGAAGTTATTCATAATTTTTTGTATTTTGATGGGTAAGGGAGTTCTAGCTATTGTTACAAGCATTAAAAATTATAAAAATGTGATCATATGGAGTTTGTGGAAAGAAAATTCCACAAACCCTATGTTTGAAGAATAAATTATCGTTCTAACTTATGATTTGTATATTTATTTCATTGTTTGAAATATTATGAAGTAAGGTGGGAAACTAATAAAGATGTAAGGTTATATTATCTTTTATCCTTGTGCTCATTGGATTCTTTCCTTACTTCACACAATAACAATTTTATTTAAATCCAACACTTCAACTAGTTTTTCTTAGTTTCTGCTTGTTTTTTCTTGCCATATGGAGAAGGTAGTAATTGGTGTTGGTAGCTTCAAGTTCCAACTTCACCTTCTGAGTGATATATTTCATGTATTATATATATATATATATATATATATATATATATATATATATATATATATATATATGTATATATATATATATATATAATGTTAAATGTCCATCTATTGATGTACTGCCTAGTTTCACTTGTTACTTAGCTCTTTTTGTTCTTTTTTCTCAGTTGTCAGTTTGATTTCATAATATTATAGGCTTCATTTATGCATAATTTTGAGTAGCTTATGGAAAGAGTCTGTTTCTTCCTTTCTATGGATGGTATCCATCTCACTCCATCTAAAAACTAGCGAATTAACTTTTGGTCCTATGTTTTTTGCGCATATTACAAGCTATAAACAAATAAAATGAATTATGAATTTCTCACTATTAATATTTAACATTCATATTGCATTTTAAATTATCTATAATAGCTGCAAAATTGAAGGCAACACTAAATGGAATATGAAAGTAGTACTAAATAGAATATGGTGAGGATTATGTCCATTATGAAGAGAACCATATGCAGTGGTAAATATTTGTGAGAAGAAAACTATATTCTAAATGTTACGTGCTTGAAGTTTCGATCCCTTATGTGGGATCATTATAAGGAAACTCAAAGCCTGATGATGATCCCAGAGAAGGGATCCAAACATCGAGCACGTAATTTTCAGAATGAAATTTCCTTTGCAAGTTATGTCCATGTTATTTCAGGCCTATTCTTCATGGGTAAAGTGCATTAGGAATTTTTAATAGAGTTTTATTTATAAATCTAAAGTTTTATCAATGAGAAACTTTAGAAAAATCATTTATGATTACTAAAATAACGATATGGCCCTCATAAGCTTTTGAGTTGTAGGAAGCACATGTGCAATAGGAATTTTTAACACAATTGCTTCTAGAAATCTAAAATTTTATCAATGAAAATCCTTTATCATTACTTAAAAAATTATGTGGCCCTTCACGCTCTTTGAAATGTAGGAAGACAAAGCTGTTTTGATGTTGGAACATTGCCTTTGTTCCCACCTTACAATAGACTCACGCTCTTTGAAATGTAGGAATACAAAGCTGTTTTGATGTTGGTACATTACCTTTGTTCCCACCTTACAATAGAGTATTTAATATTGTAGCATATTGAAACCATACACCTTTATTTATCCTTTGAATTTTTTTATTCAAACTTTCTTTTTAATGAATTTTTTTTCTAAATAGGTTTTCCCTCTACAATATATTTTTCAAACTTTCTTGAAAATGAATGTTATTATTATTTATTTAAAAAAAGTCATAAGATTTGAAATTTATGCTTTTAATTCGTGAGGTTTGAAATTCATTATTGCTTTGAGGGAGACTGTTGGTTTTCTTTATTAGATATGGTGCAATGAATTAGCAATTCCATCTCTATTTAGATTTATATCTCTAACATTTGAGATTTATAATTATCACTCTAACATTTAATATTTGATATTCTTCTCCATTCAAAATTAAGAATTCATTATTAGTCATATAAATTTAAATATAAAATTTTCTCAATGCATTATTAGGTTTCAAAATGGCCATATAAACCGAAAAATAAAATTGAGTGAGTTAGAGAGATTAGGGAGGGTGGATGAATCTATTTTCGTTTAACATAAATATTTAAAATGTGTTTGACTAAATAAAGTTCTAAGACGTGTTTACAAAATTTTCAAGTTTAACATGAAATTCTAATTTGTGTTTTACAAAACAACAACATAATTGAAAAAACATAAAATCTTTGCAATCCTAAATTTTGAAGAAAAAAATCAAAATTTGTATTCATATATATTATATTATCCAATAAATAATCTATTATATTAAAAAAGTTATAATTGTTTTGTTTTAGTATGAAGTCGTTTTAATTTCTTTCACTAATAAATATGTTATTTCTTTTAAATTTATGTATTTACTTATTCTATTTTTTTATTTATTGATTCAATAGGTGTAAATCTTGAAAAATGTATCTTATTGGCCACCCTAAGAAGAAGAAAAAACCATTGTCAATTGTTGATGCATTTCGTCTCCCACAACGTTCTAATCAACCATATAATACTCAATGAAGATGATTCTCATCTACATGAAGATGATGAATCAAATAGTGTAGAGCTTGTTGAAAGATAAAACCCTTCAAAGAAATTCAAAAGAATATTAATATCTAAATGGAAGACAAGATTTCCATAGGCTAATTTTGTAAAATATTGTAATGGTAATGAAAGGCTATGTTCTTGGTGGGTTAATTTAAACAGAGACACTCCATTTGCAAAAGACGGAAGTACCACTCTTCAAGTTAGTGGTCTAAGTGGCCATATAGAATCAAAAACTCATAAATTCTCTTTACAACTTTTGGAGTGAGAAATCAAATGAAGTGATATTACAATCACTGAACATGTCAAACTAATGGTAGATGTTGAGAATAAGATAATTATATTAGTGATTGAAAACATATATTTTTTTGTTATACATGATTTATCTTTAGAAATGTATAAGTCAATATGTGACTTGAATAGGTATAAATGCATTCCACACATTCCTTTAAAATATGATATTTTTCATACACAAATACAACATCAGGAAAAGAGTTTCTTTAAGCTTCTAAAGAGGTGAATTGGAACAAACTAAAAGAGGAGATTTTACATAGCCCATTTTACTCATTTTTAGTTGATGAAAGCATTGATTGAAATATGGAACAACACCATTTGATTGTTTATATTACATATTTGAAAATTGGAAGAAGAGGTCAATGTGTAACAAAGTTTATATGTTTGCTTTAAATAAAGGATAAAATAACTCAGTGTATGTATGATGCAGTGAGAACTCTTTTAGTAGAAATGGACTCTATCTTTGATGAAGTTAGTTGGTTTTGGCTCAGATGATCCATCTTCCATGAGGGGTATTCATGAAGGTTTACCTTCTAAGCTTCATTGAGATGCTCTTCATTTATTAGATGTCAATTTCATAACTCATAAGGAAGCATTAATATCCAATGATGGTTCATCTCATTTTTTAGAGTTGTAAGATATTGAGAAATTTGCAAACAAAGTTTATTTTGGCTTGGGAAATAAACTAAAAGACATGGAAAATTGTAAGAGTTAATGGAATAATTTTAAATAACTAGGTTATAGGTCTTACAAATTCATCAAATTAGGTGGCTCTCTAGAGGCAAGGTCTTAGAAAGACTTGTTAAGGTCATGTTTTCTTTGTTAAAAGACTAGGAGTTAAGGGAAAAAATGTAGGATTTGGAAACAATATTTAAGTGAAGTTTTGCATCCATTTACTTGCAGATGTGCTCATTGAATTTAATAATTTGGATCAAATTTTTGAGGAATATCATGTCGATATTAGAGTTATTGGCACTACTTTAGATGTTTTTATTAGCATGCTTCACAAACAATTTTTGGGAAGCATTTTTGGGGTAGGTGCAGTGCAAGTGTCCTCTTTTATAGCTAAAGCACACGGAGGAACCCTTGAATTTGAATACATTGTACATATGGTACATTTACCTCCATTGAGGTTCAAAATTGTTTCAAAGATGCAAATATCAGGGACACTAGATGATTGGATTCTTTTGTGATTTTTTTGTTGTTGTAAAAGTGATTGAATTTTTAGATTGGAGATTCACAAATTTACATGTACTAAATTCTTCTAAGTTTTTATGTCCTTGGCATTATTATGAAGAAGTGAATTGTAGATACTATCAAATAAAAAAATGGTTGTGTGAAAAATTTAGTGCTAGGGAATCACATATTGTGGATACTGCTAGATGTTTGGGTGAAATGGATGAATTTATTACCCCCAAAAAAATATGTATGGAGCATGGGATCTATGTGAAGATGAACCTAAATGGTTTGAAGGCTTTCCATATTTGATGCAATTATTACAAGCTATTCTCATTATCCCAGCAAGCACAACAATGTGTGAAAGAGGCTTCTCAAAATTAAATGGGATGATGACAGATCAACACTTTCATTGGATACACTAGATATGTTAATGTTTTTGTTTCTTAAAGCAACTCATGTTCTAAATGAGGTAGATTCGAATTCTATTTGTTATGTCTGAAAACAAGTGAAAACTAGAAAATCTTTTTCCATTAGGAAAATAGATTTATATTTTCAATGATATAAGTCCAAATACCTTTGAAGATCATAAAACTACTATAAGAAACACATCTTTACTTTTCTTAATGGAATTTGAAAAAAATATTTGTTTATTTATTAGTATGTATTGAAAATTTATAGTGTTTTTAAGATTTTAAAGATTTAGGGAAAGTGATGAGAATCACCCAAAATCATGTCTTGTCTTTAGAGAATTTTTTTTAAAAATGAAACAGACAATTTCCTAGAAAGTAACTCCCTATGTACTTTGAAGAAAGTTGGTAGTTGCGTTTATATTTCTGCATGTTTAGAATAGAGAAAATTGGTGGTGAGATCTAATAGAATATATTCTATTAAACAAGTGGCATTAGCTATCTAATAATTTATTAAATATATTGGGATAGGTGATTACAATGTGATGGGACAGTCATATTTTGGAATTTCTTTTTTAAGAATGGGGTGATATATATTATTTTGATAATATTGTAAATTTAAATTATTAAAAATGTATTTTTAAATATATAAGTGAATTTAGAAAAAACAATTAAATACTCAATTTCAATAGATTATTACACTGAACCTTAATATTCCAAAAATTACCTAACATCTCTGAGAGGAAAAACTTCTAGCATTTATACTATAAACTCAACATTTCTCTTAGAAGACCTGGATTCTCCGCTCTCAAAGCCTTTCTTTACCTGATCAAATCCCAAAATATGGCTCTGCGTTTCAAGATATTTAAATTTTTCTATTATTTGATAATAATTTTTGAAAGGCTAAGAGAGGTGTTGGAAGAGGTGGACCGTACAATGTTGATAATGGAATTAGCAGCCACAAATGCTTACAAAAATGTAATCAATGGTGTGCCTATGTGCAGGACTAGATTGGATTTTTTTTTTTCATTTTTAAATGTAATTGATGTGGATGGTAAATTTTGAACCATAAATTATTTTCAACCATAAATTTGATATATAAATATTTAAGTTAGAGGTCATGAATTTTAATAAGTTGTATATCATAAATTACAATGAGTAATTTAGATAGAGGCCAAGTTTGACAATCTGATTAGTTTTAACATTTTTTCTTGTCACTATTTTTTGGTAAATTGGTTGCAAATGAAGTTGGGTATCATAAATTATAATGAGTAATGTAGATAAAAGCTAAGTTTGACAATCTCATTAGTTTCAATATTTATTTCTTGTCACCATGTTTTGGTAAATTGGTTGTAAATGACATTCTTACCCATACAAAAGGGATAAGAAGAAATATTAGATAAGTAACATTCTCTAATAGGACATGGTTGACATAGATTTCATTAACTAGTGAGTTATTGTTATTTTTTTTTTTAAGGACAACTATCGTAAAACATACCTCACTATTGTTATAAAAAATTTGCATATAACAACACAAAAATTTGAAGCTTGCTAATTTACACAGGCGTAAAAATAAACGACCATCATCAAATTTCCATAAGAAACAAAATAAATTTGAAATTCCAAACCAACGTGTGTTTATAATGTAAGTGTAGCTTAATGCCAGTTGTTAACACACTTGTTACTAATGATGATCAGGTTGAAGAGAATGAGGAGCTCACAAGAATATCAATTATAAGAGAGAATATGCGATAGGGGAGCATGATAAAGCCATGGAAAGATAGGGGAGTGGTGAAAATTGATTATGATTATGAAGGTCTTCCAAATTTGACCCCTAAAGGTTTAGTTGCCTATACTTGTGGTTATAGGCCCAAAAATTCAGCCTTCTCTAACTAAATTGCAGGAATGGACTCACGAACTCCTCCAAATCCTCCAAATTTAAATGTTTCAACCTTTAGCTAGAACCTTGTAGAAGCTTGATGTTCATTGTCTTAGTTGCTTCTACTCGACACTAGGTGCTTTTGTCGCACAAGTCTGCAAATCAATGGATACTAATATTCAACACTTATTCTAGTGTATCTATGTCCTCCAACGTATAAATAGTCAACCTAATGGTCAGACATCTCTGAATTTTAGGCCCAAAAACAATTTGGGCTCTTTAGGGTCTCGAATTAGCACTAGCCAAACAAATATGCAAAGGCAAAAACCAATGTCCACTATTTTGGGGCTGAACTTGTGGGTCCCATCCCGAGTTAGGGGTTGACTATTTTGGATCCTTCTCCATTAGATTTTTGTGTTACCACTTGAAGCCCAAATATGTCCTGACTCCTCCTTCACTTGGATTCCACTTCCAGCCTGTTCCGCTTTCTCATTTCAGCCTCTATCCATGTAAAATAGTAGACAAAAATTCTCAAGCGACTCTAGTGGTTTCATTTCAGCAAAATTTGGCCTGCCCTCAGCCTCTCATGCAAAACATGACAAAATTATCAAAACACACAGATTCAAAAACACACATATAAAATAAATAAGCATGGATTCATATTAGGACCTCTCTAGGTTGATTTTACAATGAATTAGTCGTCACCCCTAACTTCTCCTAGGTGGCTTATACATAAAAAAAAAAACCGTAAAAACAAGGAATTTCTTGCTCTTCTAATTAAGTAAAAATTACATAAAATCATAGGAAACCATGTCCTCTTTCTATGGCTTCCATGATGTTCCTCCTAGAGGCTGATAGAAATTGAATCTAATTTGGTGTGGGGTCTATGCCCCTATATCATACTCCCATGACTCAAAAATTTTCATGATATATTGATCATGCATTGTCATTGTCGCATCTTGTTCATTTTCATTTAAGTATAATTTCTCCTCATGTATCACTGAGCTTTGAATCATACTAAGTTTTGAATCGTACAATGTAATTAATTTTCCACTGACACCTCACCAGACACCTCACCAAGCTCTTTTTTTAGCTCAATATTTTGGCATCTCAGGTTCACTTCCTATGGGACCTTTTGAGCTTCCTTTTCTCCTCTCATTGTTGCATGCTGCTCACCTCTCTCTAAATTTCTAACCACAACTATGGAATTGCCACAAAAATTCTACCCAACCATATCTTAAAGTTTTTCTTTCTCAATAAGAAATCATTCCTTGCTCTAATACAACTTGATGACAACATATTTTGGGTATATGTCGAATTCGACCCCTCAAAGTTTAATCTCTCAAATATATGTGTTATGTAATATGGACTCAATAATTCAATCTTATATTTCTAAATTGTAGTAAGAATCATGAACTCCTCCAAATTCCCCAAATTTCAATGTTCCAGAATTCATTTAGATCCATGTACCAGCCTAGAATTCATTTTCTTGTTTTATTTTAGGGCTGAACTCATGGGTCCCACCCCAAGTCAGGGGTTAGTTGTTTGACCTCCTTCTCCTACACAATTTTATGTTGTTTCTAGAAGCTCGAATATGGCCTGACTCCATCTTCAATTGGCTTCTACTTTGACCTTGTTTTTCTTTCTCGTTTCAGCCTCTATTGAGCATGACCTTGTGCAATAAATGCACAGGTATTTATCCATTTGAATTCTAAAGAAGCTCTAGTGGTTTCATTTTGGAAACACTTAGCCTCCCGTCAACCTCTCATGCAAAACCTGACAAACCTTCAAAACACAGATTCAAAAACACACATAAAAAAGAAATAAACACGGATTCATGCTATGACCATGTAGGCCTAGATTGAAAATACACAAAATTACATATTACGACCTTTCCTACATGATTCACATTGTCCTCTTCGAGCTGAAGACCACTCAGCTTGATTGTACAATGAATTGGCCACCACCCCTGACATCTTATGGGAAGCTTATACATGAAAAAAAGCAACCTGAAAGACTGACGAATCTCTTTCTTTGCCAGCACATGCCTTTTAGAGGCTTATAATTAATTAAAAATTACATAAAGTCAAAGGAAATCATATCCTCTTTCTATGGCTTCCATGATGTTGTTGGAAAAATTAATCACAACCACCGCATTTAATTTTTCGATAGTAGCCATACCTCAGTAAATGTTTTGCAAGTTCCGGATTGAGTTTGCAGAGAAGGGTAAGTTCTAAGCAGAGTACATAACCCATTCCGCAATAGATTAAATAATTAAAAGTCCAATAGAATTGAATGCATGGTTATTGAAAGAGTATGGGAAAACATTTAATCCGCAAGTGTTGTTTACTTCACGCAACTTCTATAATGTTCAGAAAATGATGTCTGCCCATCCATTTTATTAAATTTTGTTTGTCACGAATTAAATATCTTAGATATTTACGTTTATATTTTACATGTAATTTGTGGAACAATGTAATGTAGGGGATGTAAGTTTGGAAATACAAGAAGGAGAAAATTGTGGAGCAAATTTTGGTGGGCATGCGAAAACAAGTTATAGGTTTTACTATGTGTTACTCCGCAACCCCTAGTGAATGTAAATCTCAGTAAGAACAATTATTTTACTGGTGAAGGAGCTGCAACCTCCATATGAATGTGTATGTTCTATTTTTGAATCATAACATAAAGTTTGGTTAGAATTAAATATCTTAGATATATACGTTTAGATTTTACATGTAAGTTGTGGAACAATGTAATGTAGGGGATGGAAGTCTGGAAATACAAGAAGGAGAAAATTGTGGAGAAAATTTTGGTGGGCATGCGAAAACAAGTTACATTCTTTACTTTGTGTTACTCCGCAATCCCTAGTGAATGTAAATCTCAGTAAGAACAATCATTTTACTGGTGAAGGAGCCGCAACCTCCATATGAATGTGAATGTGTATGTTCTGTTTTTGAATCATAACATAAAGTTTGGTTAGTTGCGATTTGGTTCTGGAATTTTCATGTATCGTTTTTATCGTAACATTATGTTTTACTCTGTTTCACGTGAGTAGAATTATTTGATTTTATTAGCTCCTCTATAGTTGTGATTTTAATCTCTGCCACTTTGTATTGAAAGGAGGATTCTCATGATATTTTTTCTGCAACCGAATCCTCTCGTTTAATACCATCTCCGCAACTCTGTGTGAACTTTGTATGTTGGGGAAACACATTTCCCCTACCTTTAAAAAATTTCAACATGGTATCAGAGCGGGTTTAAACCTTCATTACTGAAAGTGTTTTTACTATGGATTTAAAAGGAGTTCTATTTTTTTTGTGTAGAGTATTCTCCAACAGTGAGAAAGTTTTTACACAGGGAGAAAGTTTTCACACAGTAAGAAAGTTTGTTTACATAGTGAAAATGGCAGCAACAAGCACAAGTTTGACTAATCCATAAATACCACAGTTTAATGGAAAAAATTATGACTATTGGGCTATAACAATGAAGGCTCTGTTTTCTTCTCAAGATATTTGGGAATTGGTGGAGAATGGTTTCCAAGAACCAACAGATACAATAGCATACAATGCATTGACACAAGCATAAAAGGATGTGTTGAGAGATAATAGGAAGAATGACTCCAAAGCCCTCTATTATATTTTTCAAGCAGTTCATGTAAGTATCTTCCCAAGGATTACAGCAGCAGCAAAGTCCAAGCAAGCATGGGATACCCTCCAAACAGCCTACCAAGGCATAGAAAAGGTGAAGACAAGAAAATTAAAAATGTTGAGGAGATATTTTGAGACAATTTGTATGAAAGAGTCTGAGAATGTAGATTCATTTTTTACACATGTAATTGGGTTGGTTACCCAAATCAGGTCTCATGGTGAGACATTTGAGGAAAGGAGAATTGTTGAGAAAATTTTGAGAAGTCTTCCAGCAAGGTTTGATGCCATAGTTGTGGCCTTTGTCACAAGGTTCACCGAACTTCAACCTTGAGGCTCGAATTTCAACAAACCTTAAGAAGATTTTGAGGTTCGGAAAACCTCATTGAACCTCACATCCATTAACCAAGTCTATAGATCAAAACTCATAACCTCATGTCACAACTCAAGCTTGTATTCTACCTTGCAGTTTCCATGTTTGTGATAACATTTTTTTTATTGGTGTTGATTTCTTACAATTTTATCCTTATTTGAACCCATCAAAGAATTCGAACTCAAGCTGAACCTAATCATTACCGAACCTGAATTCAAACCTGAACCATGTGACATTGGTTGTGGCCATAGAAGAGACAAAGGATCTCTCATAGTTTTCAGTGGATGAGATTCATGCATCACTGATGTCTCATGAGCATAGGTTGAATAGAGGAAAAAATTCCTCATTGGAGCATGCCTTCAAGACACAAGTTTCATTTGGTCAAGGTAGAGGTCGAGGAAGATCAAATTGTAGAGGAAGAGGAAGAAGCCCACATAGAGGTGGAAGAAGCAACCCTTCAAGCTCAAGTGGAAGGGGTAGCAATCAAAATCCAAGTCAAGGACCAAGCCAAAATCAAGAACAAGGTCAGAGGTATGATAAATATCAAGTTCAATGTCATTTTTGTAAGAAGTATGGTCACTCTGAAAATGAATGTAGAAAGAAGAAATATGACATAAGTAGCAAACCAAGTGCAAATTTCATAAAGGAAAATCGGAACCATGATAGCATGCTTTTAGCTTGTAATGTAGCACAAGAAAAACAAGGATATGTATGGTTATTAGATTTAGGGTGTAGCAGCCACATGACTGGAAACATAGAAATGTTTTCCAATCTACATGAAAGTGTAAAAAATGAAGTGACATTGGGGATCGATAGCAAAGTCTCTGTCATGGGAAAAGGAAGAGTAGACATTCTAACAAAGAAATGAGAAAAGAAGTTCATGTCAAATGTTCACTTTGTTCTTGGTTTGATGCACAACCTCATAAGCATTGGACAGATCATGCAAAAGGGCTACAATGTATTTTTCAAAAAAGATGTGTGCACAATATTAGCTAAGTATCCAAGAAGAAAGTTGATTGGAAAAGTTCATATGATAAACAATAGGATTTTTCCTCTCAAGCTAAGATCAGATTTGAAGGAAGAAGGTGCTCAATCACAAATATCAATGAATTCACAAATGGATGAAAGAAATGTAGCAATTTTCACACAAGAAAAATTTCAAGCAGAAATCAAATATGAGAACTGGTTATGGCATTTGATATTTGGTCATCTCAACTTCGGAGGTTAGAATTTTTTGCATAGGAAATGCATGGTGAAGTGATTGTCACTCATAGAAAAACCAGACAGCCTATGTGAAGGCTTGGGAAAAAAACATAGAGAATCATTTCCAGAAGGGAAGTCAATAAGAGCAAAGGCACCTTTTGAGATTGTCCACTCAGATTTATGTGGACCAATGCAAACAACATCAATTGGTGGCAGCCATTACATTTTGACCTTAATATATGACTACATAAGGAAGACATGGGTATGTTTCCTAAAACATGAAAGTGAAGTGTTTGACCGCTTCTGCCATTACAAATTTCTTGTTTAGAAGAAAAGTGGACACTACATAAAAGTGTTGAGGACTGATAGAGGTGGGGAATATATCTCAAGTGACTTCCTACATTTTTGTAGGGAGCATGGAATTCACAAGTAGTTTGCAACAAGGTATACACCTGAGAAAAATGGTGTCACGGAAAGGAAGAATAGGACCATCATGGAAATGGCAAGGAGTATGTTGAAGGCAAAGAAATTGCCAAATGATTATTGGCCTGAAGCTATTTCTTGTGCGACATATATCATTAATAGGTGTCCAACCAAAAGTGTTATGAATTGAGTTCTAAAGAGGCATGGAGTGGAAGAAAATAATATGTCACTCACATGAGAGTGTTTGGATGTGTGGCGTATGCACATGTCCTGGATGAGTTGAGGAAGAAGTTGGACAACAAGGGGGAGAAATGTATATTTGTTGGACACAGTGATGAATCCAAGGCATACAAGCTCTACAATCCATCAACCAAAAAGGTAATAATCAGTAAAGATGTTCAGTTCATAGAAGAGGAAGCATGGGATGGAATTTTAGAGAAGATAGTCAATGTAAAGTCATGTATGTCACATGAAGACAAAGAGGAATAAACCGCAGCAAGTAATTACTTAATGGTGAATCCTCCTCCACCTACAGAAGCTCAACAAAGCAGACAACATGTGATACCGTAAGAAAATAATAGGACAACATTGCACAACCAAGCAAGTGCTTCTCCAAGCACACCAAAAAGATCCGTAACTCCATCTACTTCAAACACAACACGAAGCCCATCTTGAGCAAGCATAAGAAGACCAAAATTCAGAAATTTAAATGAAATTTATGAGAAAGCTGAAGTTGATAGCAGTGCTAGTCTGAATTCTTTATGTGCATTATTTTTTCATGTAGATGACCCAATACACTTTGAAGATGCAGTCAAAGAAGAGAAATGGGTTACGACAATGGATGAAGAAATAGGAGAAATAGAAAAAAATGACACAAGGGAGTTAGTGGACCTTCCACAAGGTAAAGAAGTTATTGGAGTGAAGTGGGTATTTAAGACCAAGAGCAACATTTAAGGCAAGATTGAAAGGCATAAAGAAAGGCTAGTTGTCAAAGGATACAAGAAGCAACATGGAAGAGATTATGTAGAAACATTTGCGCCAGTCGCGAGGATGGAAACAGTGCGTACAGTGTTGTCGATTTCCGCGCAACATAAATGGAAAGTGTATCAAATGGATGTAAAATCAACGTTCTTGAATGGATCGCTAAAAGAGGAAGTGTATGTTGCATAACATCCTAGATATGAGGTAGAAGGCCAAGAAGACAAGGTATGTAGGTTGCGGAAAAGCTCTCTATGGGTTGAAGTAAGCACTACATGCATGGTATAGCAGGATACATGCTTACTTGATGGACAATGGTTTGAAAAATGTGATGGTGAACCTACTCTCTACATTAAATAAAGTGACGGTAAGCTTCTTATTGTTGTTTTGTATGTATATGATTTGATTTTTACAGGGAGTGATGATTTCCTCATCGCTGATTTCAAAGCAATCATGAAAAATGAGTTTGAAATGATTGACTTAAGGTTGTTAAGATATTTTTTGGGCATTGAAGTGAAGAAAACATAAAATGAAATTTTTATCTCTCAAGCAAAGTATGTTGCAGAGATTTTAGATAGGTTTAATATGCAGAACAACAAGCCATCACCAACTCCAACTATCATGGGGTTGAAGTTGAGCAAGGAAGATTGTAGCAGCAATGTCAGTATGACATTATACAAAAGTATGGTGGGAAGCCTAATGTATTTGAACACAAATAGGCCTAATATAATGTATACAGTGAGCTTCGTGTCGAGGTTCATGGAGACACCCAAGGAGACACATTGGCAAGCAGTGAAAAGAATTTTAAAGTATGTCAATGGGACAAAGGAGTATGGAGTTTTGTACTCCACAATTGATGATTTTATGCTGATTGGTTACACTGACAATGATTGGGTAGGAAGTATTGATGATAAAAAGAGCACATCAGGATATGTTTTTCATTTGGGTTTGGGAATTGTTTCATGGGCTTCCAAGAAGTAGTCGATAGTGTCATTGTCAACAACAGAAGCTGAATATGTTGCCGCAACAACAACAACGTGTCAAGCAGTTTGGATGAGAAGGATGTTGTGGGATTTATGACATGAACAAGATGGAGCAACCACTATTATCTGTGATAACAATTCAACAATTACATTATCAAATAATTCTATTTTTCACAAGAGGACAAAGCACATTGATGCTAAATATCATTTCATAAGAGAATTAGTTAACAATGGTGAGAGAGGACAAAGAACATTGATGCTAAATATCATTTCATAAGATAATTAGTTAACAATGGTGAGATTGTGTTGCAGCATTGTAGGTTAGAAGAACAATTTGCAGACATATTCACAAAACCATTGGCGCCTGAATTTTTTTTTTTATCTCACAGATTTTTTGAGAATGTAAGGGGAAAAATTAATCACAACCACTGCATTTAATTTTATGACAGTAGCCATACCTCAGTAAATATTTTGTAGGTTGTAGAGTACATAACCCATTCCACAACAGATTAAATAAATAAAATTCAAATAGAATTGAATGCATGGTTATTGAAAGAGTATGGGCAAACATTTAATCTGTAAGTGTTGTTTACTTCATGCAACTTCTGTAATGTTCAGAAAATGATGTCCACCCATCCATTGTATTAAATTTTGTAAGTTGTGGAAAAATGTATATATATGTTTAGATTTTACATGTAAGTTTAGAGAGAGTGTTGTGTAATGTGGCGGATGTAAGTCTAGAAAGATAAGAGGAGAAAATCTGTCGAAGAAATTTTGTTAGGCACGTGAAAACACAAGTTACAAGTTTCTTGTGTGTTACTTCGCAACCATAGTGAATGTAAATCTAAGTAAGAAGTCTTGTTTCTTGTTGAAGAACCGCAACCTCCATATGTGAATGTATTTCATCTTTTAATTTATCATATAAAATTTTGTTAGTCGTGATATAGTTTAGGATTTTTTCACTTATCGTTCTTACTACAACACTACGGTACTCTATTTAAGCGTGAGTAAAATTAGTTGATTGTATTTTCTCCCTATAGTTGCGATTTTAATCCCCGCCACTATGTATTGAAAGGAGGACACACATAAGTTGATTTCCACAATTGTATGGTATGGATTAGTGGGATTCCGGAACCTCGTAAAATTTTGTAATTGTGTTTTCTTGGTTAAAGTCATTTGAAAAACTCTATATGAACTCCGTGTATTGAGGGAAATAATTTCCCCTGCCTTTAAACTCTTAACAAAAAAAAAAGAGATACAAATGGTAGTGTCTAGTTGCTTGGTGATCATGGCCAATTTTTTACATGGGTGGATCAACGGATAAGACTATCATATTTTGGAAGAGAGTCGAGTGTGGCATGCATTACGGTTCTATGGTTTTAGAGGGTCATAGAGGGTCGGTACGACTCCATTTGATTTCTGTGGTTGTTACGATGGGATGCCACGTCCATAGTAGCGACCTGAATCATGATAAAGGTTTGGTGCGTTTCTTTGAACACAATCCATCCACGATGATCATGACAAGGATGTCTGGAAATCCACGGTTCATTGAGAACACATGAGATTTTCAAGCGGAAAATATGGCGTAAATAATCTACGCTCTGTATCATGTGTTTGAAGGACTTAGAGAGCCTTGACGGAATGTGAGATTCTTTGGTGAATTTTTGAACCTCTTTTTGATAGAGAGAAATAAAAATGGTTGGATTATTGTTTGTTGGAGAAATTAATCCCAACCAATGCGTTATCTATGCAAACCACGCTACATACCTCGGTGAATGTATTGCGGGGTGCGAATTGCGTTGCGAATAAGAATAAGTGCAGCGATGCATAACCACATTACGCGGGTAAATTAGTATAATTCAATTTTAAATTTATTAATGGTCGGTAGAAATGCATGGGAAAACATTTACTCATCATAATCATTGGAAAAATGAATTCCGCCCATACTATTATTAAATAAAATGCCTTAATATATATATTTAGATTTTACATGCAAGTATATAGAGTGTTGAATGTAATGTGGTGGGTGAAAGTACGGAAAGACAAAAGGAGAAAATCATGGAGCGAATTTTGGTGGGCGCATGAAAACACAAGTTACGGATTTTACGTAATGTTTTACTCTACAACCCTGGTGAATGTAAATCTTAGTAAGAAGTCTTGTTTTATTGGTGAAGGAGCCGCGACCTCCATATGTGAATTTGTTTCATGTTTTAAGTTATAATCTAAAGTTTTGTTATTTTTGGTTTGGTTCTCGAATTTTTAACATATATATGTTTTACCGCAACACACTACCATTTTTACTCTATTTTAATGTGAGTAAAATTATTTGATTTTATTAAGCTCCTCTATATTTGCGATTATAAATCTACGCCACTCTATATTCAAATAAATTCTCACATTATTTAGTTCTTGAAACTTTATGGGTTTGGATTAAATGAATTATAACGACTCTGTAAACTTCGTAATTGTGTTGAATTGAGTAAAGTCATTTCCACAACTATGTGTGCGATCCTTGTGTTGAGGAAAATAAATTTCCCTTGCCTTTAAAATTTTAACATGGTATAGAAGTGGATTCCAAATCTGAAATTGTCTAGTGTTTTTCTTGGGAGTTTAAAGTTGTTTTTTGAAAGTGTATTCTATAAAGTAATTAGAAATTTTTCACACGAGAGAAAATTTTTATACGGTAAATTTTTTTTACAATGAAAATGGTAGAAACAAGTACAAGATTGAATAATTCACAAATACCACGGTTTAATGGAAATAATTATGATTATTGGGCTGTAAAATGAAAGGCTCTATTTTGTTCTCAAGATATTTGGGAATTGGTCGAGAATGGTTTCCAAGAACCAACGAATCTGGTAACATACAATGCATTGACACAAGCGAGAAAAGGATGTGTTGAAGACAATAGGAGGAAGAAATCAAAGCCCTCTTCTATATTTTCGGAGTAGTTCATAAAAGTATCTTCCCGAAGTTAGCGCTACAACAAAGTGCGAAAGCATGGGGTCACCCTCGACGACCTACGAGAGCATGGAAAAAGGTGAAGACAACAAAACTACAATTCTTTGAAGATTTTGATACATTGTATGAAAGAGTTTGAGAATGTAGAATAATTCTTTACACGTGTGATTGGGTTTTACCCAAATCGAGGTCTCATGGTGAGACACTTGAGGAAAGGAGAATTGTTGAGAAAAGATTTGAGAAGTACGCTTGACAATATTTGATGTGCCATTGTTTTGGAAATAGAAGAGACAAAGGGTCTCTCACAATTTTTCGGTGGATGAACTTCATGCTTCACGTGTCTTATGAGAATAGGTTGAAAGAAAAAAAACTCATCATTGGAGCATGCATTCAAGACACAAGTTTCATTTGGTCAAGGTAGAGGTCTAGGAATATCAAATTAAAGAGGAAGAGGAAGAAGCCACACGAGTGGAAGAAGCATCCCTTCAAGCTCAAGTGGAAGGGCGACGATTAAAATCTAGGTCAAGGCCAAAGATAGAATCAAGCACGAGTCGAGTATGATAAAGCTCCAAGTTCAATGTCATTATTGTAAAATACGGTCATTATGAAAATGAATGTAGAAAAATATGACACGAGTAGCAAACCAAGTGAAAATTTCTTAAGGGAAAATCAAAGGAACCATCATAGGGTACAGCAATGTAGCACAAGAAAAAGAAGGAGATGTGTGGTTTCTAGATTCGGGGTGTAGAAACCACATGACTAGAAACATAGAAATGTTTTCCAATCTAGATGAAAGTGTAAAATCGGAGAATTTGACATTGGGGATTGATACTTCGAAAGTCTACTTGTCATGGGAAAAGGAAAAGTATACATTCTAACAAATAGGGAGAGAGAGAAAGAAGTTCATGTTAGATGTTTACTTTGTCCCTCGTTTAAAACATAACCTCATAAGCATTGGAAAACTCATGCAAAACGGTATAATGTATTTTTCAAGAATGATGTATGCACGATCTTCGATAACCTAGAGGTAGACAGAGCGGTGCAAAAGTTCATATGAAAAACAATAGAGAATGTTTCCTCTCAAGCTAAGATCAAATTTGAAGGAAGAAGGTGTTGTATCAATTGTCACACAAGAAAGCTTTCAAGCAAATGTCAAAGATGAAGAAATTGGTTATGGCATTTGAGATTTGATCATCTCCAACCCGGAGGTTTGAATTTGTTGCATAGGAAATTCATGGTGAAGGGATTTCCCTCATAGAAAGCTGAATGACCTATGCTTGAAGGATTATCTTGGGAAAAAAACATAGAGAATCATTTCCGGTAGGAAAGTCTATAAAGGAAAAGGAACCTTTGGATATTTTCCACTCATATTTATGTGGACCAATGTAAACACCATCATTTGGTGGAAGCCACCATATTTTGACCTTCATAGATGACTACACAAGGAAGACATGGGTTTATTTCCACAAAACGAGAAAAGTTAAGTGTTTGACCATAACCACTACAAATTTCTTGTTAAGAAAGAAAAGTGGACACTACATAAAAGTGTTGAGGATTGATATAGGTGGCGAATACATCACAGTGACTTCCTACGTTTTTGAAAGGAGCATGGACTACACAAGAAATTTACACGCAGGTATACACCTGAGAGAAATGATTGTCGGATAAAGGAATAATAGGACCATCATGGAAATGGAAAGGAGTATGTAGAAGGAAAAGCATTTTCCAAATGATTATTGGGATAAAGTTGTCACTTGTGCGAGCCTCATATTATTAATAGGTGTCCAACCAGAAAGTGTAATGAACATAGTTCATGAAGATGCATGGAGTGCAACAAAACAATATGTCACTCACATGAGAGTGTTTGGATGTGTGGCATATGCACATGTCCCATATGAGTTAAAAAGAAGATGGAAAACAAGGGGGGGAATGTATGTTGTTGGATATGATGAATCCGAGGCATAGAAGCTCTACGATCCATCAACCGAAGGTAATAATTAGCGGATATGTTTAGTTCATAGAAGAGGAATAATGGGATGGAATTTTAGAGAAGACGTTGAATGTGAAGACATATGACTGACATATGAATACAAAGAGGAATTGGTAACGACAAGCCATTCCTCAACGGTGACTCCTCCTCCACCTACCAAACTCAAAAAAATAGTCAACATATGACAATGCAAACAAATAATAGGACAATGTTTCGGAACCAAGCAAGTGCTTCTCCAAGCACAAATAGGAATCCGCAACTACATCTACTTCAAGTGCAACACCAAGCCCATCTTCAACAAGCATAAGAAGACCAAAATTCATAAATTTAAATGAAGGAATTTATGAGCGAGATGAAGTTGATATGTTGGCAGTTTGAATTATTTAGTTTCATTATTTTTTGATGTAGATGACCCAATACATTTGAGGATGCGGTCAAAGGAGATAAATGGGTTGCGGCAATGAATGAAGAGATAGAAGCAATAGGAAAGAATGACACATGAGAGTTAGTGGACCTTCTGATAAGGAAAAATAAGTCATTGGGAGTGAAGTGGGTCTATAAGACCAAGAGAAATATTGAAGGGGAAGAATGAAAGGCATTAAGCAAGGTTAGTTATCAAAGGATACAACGGTAACATGGACGACACTATGGAGAGACATTTGTGCCGGTCGCGAGGATGCGGACAATGCGTATAGTGTGTTAAATTTCCGCGCAACATAAATGGAAAGTGTATCAAATGGATGTAAATTCAATATTCTTGAATGGAGATCTTTTGAAGAAGTGTATATTTGCACAACCTCCGGATGAAAATTGAAGGCCAAGAAGAAAAGGTGTGTAGGTTGCGGAAAGCTCTTTATGGGGTTTGAACCAAGCATCGCATGCACGGTATAGCGGGGATATATTCTTACTTGATGGACAATGGGTTCAACAAATGTGATGGTGAAACCACTCTCTACATCAAACAAAATGACGGTAAGCTTCTTATTGTCATTTTGTATACGTGTTTATTTTTACGAGGGGTAATGATTTCCTTGTCCTTTGATTTCAAAGAAGTCATGAAAGAGTGAGTTTAAGAATAGGCGACTTGGGGTTAGGTAAGATATTTTTTGGGCATAGAAGTGAAAGAGAAAAAATAAAATGGATTTTTTATCTCTCTAGAAAAATATGTTTCGGAAATTTTAGAGGTTTAATATGCGGAAAAACAAAACCAGCACCAAATTACCTTAGGTCATGGGGTTGAAGTTGAGCAAGGAAGATTTCAACGGCAATGTCAATCTGACATTATACAAAATCATGGTGGTAAGCCTAAAGTATTTGACCGCAACTAGGTCAGATATAATGTATGCAGTGAGTTTGGTGTCGAGGTTCATGGAGACACCCAGAACCTTGACACCCAATGAGAAAAATTGGCATGCAGCCAAAATAATTTTAAAATATGTCAATCAAACAAAGGAGTATGGCATTTTGTACTCTGGAACTAATGATTTTAGGCTAGTTGGTTACACTAATAGTTATTGGGCAGGAAGTGTTGATGACGGAAAGAACACGTAAGGATATGTTTTTAATTTTGGTTTTGGATCCCATTTCATGGCCTTCGAGAGAAGGAGCCGATAGTGTCATTATCGATAGCAGAGAGGATGAATATGCCCAAATAGCAAGAACAACATCGTGTCGAAGTTTCAATGAGAAGGATGTTGTGGGATTTGTGTCATGTAGACAAAGATGAAGAAACCACCATTTTACAGTAAATATTTCAACGTTGAACTTCAAATAAAGTGGCTAACACTGGAAGATAATATGAGTGCAAAAAATAATTTATGAGAAATTAGTTAACAATAGTGAAATTGTGTTGCGGAATTGTAGCTACGGGAAAAGAGCACGGTATCCCCATAATGATGGCACATGAAAGTTTGTTTATCTCATATGTTTTTGGGAATGAAATAAATGGCGGTAGTTGTGATTAAGAGGGAGTGTTTGAGAATTAAATACCTTCTTTAAATACAAAAACAAAGACTTGCTAATTTTATAACCATTCCGCAGCAAAGTAAATTAATTGTAAGTCAATTTGAAATTGATTAATGGTCGGTAGAAAAGCATGTGCAAACATTAACTCAACCATGCTATGTATTAAGTATGTACATCCTTGATTAAATATATTAATATATATTTCTATATTTTACATGCAAGTATATAGAAGTGTTGAATGTAATGTGGCGGATATTACTACATTAAGTGCTTTATGTGATTAAATGTCTTAATATATATGTATTTGAATTTACATACAAGTATATAGAGTGTTGAATGTAATGTGGCGGATGAAAGTATGGAAAGAAAATAAGGAGAAAATTATTGGAAGAACCGCAACCTCCATATGTGAATGTATTTTCATGTTTTAAGTTATAACCTAAAGTTTAGTCGTAATTTGGTTCTGGAATTTTTTACGTATGTCTTTTATCACAACACTGTATACTTTGTATTCAAATAAGGACTCATTAGTTTCGGAAGCGACATAGTTTGATTAAACTGAATTCTCTAACTCTATGTAAACTTCAATAATTTTGTTGACTTGAATAAAATCATTTCCACAGGTGTGTGAGCCTCAACTATGTGGTGAGGGAAAAGATTTTTTTTTACTTCTTAATTTTTAACATTGTTAAGGCTTCCATTCACAAGTCAGGAAGAAAAAAAAGATATTATTTATTTTCAATACGAACGCATTAAATATTCTACTACCTTGATAACATAATTTTCAGGAAATATACATGTATTAAGAGGTTACAAAGTCAATGAAGACAAAGTTATATTTCATTTTATTTCATTTTGGGACTATTATTATTAGTATATCTAGTTCGTGTTCTTACTCAACAATACTACATTTTCATTTCACGGAAAAAGAACCATCCTTATTTATTTTTAAATTCTGACCATTCACCAAAGAGTTCATAACTTTTAAAGCTTTCACAGGAATTTAGTTGTATACCATATTGAAAATATAAATACATGGTAGATTATATGTTATAATTAGCATCCAAATACAAACATAATCCAAATTCTTTTATAGAATATCATATCGTTATTTTCCAATCTAAAACCTTTATTTAAATATTCTACACCTTTCCAAATATTTCATGTTGTAGACTCGAGACATGTATTAGGAGGTTACATGATATTTGGTAAAAGTTATATTTCATTTTTATTTAATTTTGAGAGGGATTGACATTAGTATATCTAGTTCATGTTCATACTCACCAATATTACATATTTAATTTCATGGAAAAAGAACCATCCTTATTAGTCCCTTCCCAAAGGGCACAGCGAGACTATAGTAATGCGATTTGTGTTTTTCATTAGCACAGCCTGGCTTCAAGCTCATATCCTTTGTCATTTTATGTTTTTAGCCAAAGTCGGTCATTAGTCATTTTGCTATTTTAAGGAAAGCGAGGCTTGATATTCCTTTTCATCAATTAAACGTTGTGATCTTATTTGGCCTCATATTGAGGAGATACGGATATATTAGGTAAATTCAACATTGTTATATCATATGCTATAATATAATTCAACATCACGTTCTAAAACATGGGTAATGCTGCTAATCACAGTATTTAATATTTGAGATAATGTTAAAGAATATCTCATTTTGAAACAAACATATGTATACCATATAGGACATGTAGGTATATCATATATATAGGACGGGTGGTTGCATGAAAGATGCAAGTGGCAAGTGTAGCATGGCACAGAACAACTATTCAGTCTCAATTTTCCCCTTTGTTGTCGTTGATACTGCCCTTTGTATAGTTGATGTTGCTCTGTGTTCTCTGTCATGCTTCTATATATTCGTCTCGATCTCTAAGTTTCTAGAATTTGGCAAGCTTTGGAGAAAACTACAATCCAATTTTTTAGAGCTTATTAGTGTCTTTGCTATACACTTAATTTCTCCTGTGAAAATAACTCTAGAAGGTTATAAAGTGCATACGGTGATAGAATTATTACAGAATTTTCATGTGTATTAAACTAGGAATATGATCATACTTTAGTATTTGTTTCAGCTTCTATAAATTCATTAATGGTATTATATTGCAGAATACGGAACTCAAGATATGAAACCTGGAGGGTGTATAGTTTGGAGATAGAATCACACAGTCTGCCTTTTAGTTACAAGCCTTAAGCAATAACATTAATGCACAATATTCTCATCGATAATTGAATTTTAAAGCAAAACATGTTGGGTATGTGTTATATTCTTTCCACGACTAAGCATGCGGGGAAATTTTTGGTCCTTAATTTCTAGTGGGTAGTCCATGTCCATGGTTTTGTTCATGGTTTTGCTCATGGTTTTGGGGAACGATGGTTTTCGGCCCCTGGTATTTTTGTAGATCCGGTCAAGGGAACTACGGTTATGTTCTAATCCAGGGTTTATGGATTGGGGTTTATGTATGCTTCGGCATGTATATATATGTGTGTTGTAACACTAAAAGGAATATAATGAAAATCAAGCTGGTCGTCCCGATTTGGGATCCAGGGGAAAATCTCTGTGTTTATCTGTTTTATGTTTTATGCTCTCGCTATTGTTTATTTTCTGTTATAAGATTCGTGTGTAGATAATTTCTGTTCAGGGTTAAAACCTACATTTGGTATCAGAGCTATTTCGGCTTCAAGGGGACGCCTTTGCTGCTGAAGGTTTTTTGTTCGGGCCTGAGGTAGACCCTGTTCAGTGGGAGATCTGCGGGATCGATTCTTGCGGTGAAAGAAGATGGCGAGCGGCAGAAAGATAGAGATCGAGAAATTTAATGGTCAGAGTTTTGAGTTGTGGAAGCTCAAGATGGAGGATCTTCTGGTGGATAAATATCAGTGGATCGCGGTAGATCCAGGTACTAAACCAACAGGAATGTCAGATGAAGACTGGAAGAAACTAGATCATAAGGCGAAGAGCACAATACGGTTGTGTGTCTCAGATTCAGTATTGTTGAAAATATCTAAGGAAGCTACGGCGAAGAATTTGTGGGAAAAACTTGGGAATTTGTACCAATCTAAGTCTCTGGTGAATAATTTGTTCCTACGGAAAAAGCTGTATAACCTGAGGATGAAGGATGGAGACTCGGTGAAAGAGCATCTGAACGCCTTCAATATTGTGGTAAGTCAGCTGTCATCTGTTGATTTTAAAATCTCAGATGAAGATAAGTGCATCATTTTGTTGTGTTCTCTACCAGACTCGTGGGACAGTCTGGTTATTGCAATAGGTAGCAACACAACTACCTTGAATTTTGATGACATTGTCTCAGCCTTGTTGTCGGAGGAAATGAGATGGAGAAATATGGAGGGTCAGAATCGAGATGCCTTATCTATACGAGGAAGGTCCCAAAACAGAAACAAGAATAAGGTTTCGAGTGGGAGATCCAAATCTAGAGGGAGATCTAAATCTCATGGAAAGTTTGTAAAGGTGTGCTGGAAATGCGGAAAGGAAGGGAACTACAAAAAGGACTGCAGATCTAAAGCTCCTGAGAAAGGAAAGGGATCTGATGATACTCCTTATGGAGAGGAAAAAACAACCTCGGATGAAGGTGGGGATGTGTATTTGGCTTCTTCTTCAAATACACATGTAGATCATGATTCATGGTTGATTGAATCAGGTGCATCCTTTCACTTCACTCCCCATAGGGAGTGGTTCTGCGAGTATGAGAAATATGATGGTGGTGATGTCTTCCTAGGGGATGATAGGAAGGCCAGAATCGTCGGACGTGGAAAGGTCAAGATGAAGCTGCAAGGTGGGAGGATTAGAACACTTCCTGGTGTTCTGCATATTCCTACATTGGCCAGAAATCTGATTTTTGTAAGCAAGATGGATGATGCAGGTGTAAAAACAGTGTTCGAGAAAGATGCATGCAAGATGGTTCGGGGAGCACTGGTATTAATGCGGGGAGTTCGGACTGGAACTCTGTACAAGCTACAAGGTAGTACTGTTATTGATGGGTGTAACAGTTCTGTGGTTCCTGAAAGTGGGACGAAAAGCCTAGTTGTCTCCGGAGAAAAGACCATGCTATGGCATCAAAGGCTTGGACATATTGGAGAGAAGGGCCTTCGGATACTGCATAGAGATGGTATGGTAGAAGGTATGTCTAATTGTTCTCTGGATTTCGATTTCTGTGAACATTGTGTATATGGGAAGAAGAATCGGGTGAGTTTTCCTTCTGGTGCTAAGAGGGCAAACAAGATATTAGAACTTGTGCACAGTGATGTGTTTGGGCCTGTGCCAGTTCCATCACTGGGAAAGTCTGTGTACTATGTTTCATTCATAGATGACTTCTCAAGGAATACATGGATATATTTCTTGAGGAAGAAATATGAAGTCTTTGAAAAATTTAAAAAATTTAAGGCTTTGGTGGAAAACCAGACAAAGAATAATATAAAGGCGTTGAGGACAGATAATGGTGGGGAATTCTGCAAGAAGGAATTTGAAGAGTTCTGTAAGAAGTGTGGTATAGCACGACAGAAGACTGCTCCATACACACCTCAGCAAAATGGAGTTGCAGAAAGAATTAATATAACACTGATGGAAAAGGAAAGAAGCATGCTCAGTGGTACCGGGTTAGGACAAGAATTATGGGCAGAGGCAGTGGAGACTGCATGTTACTTAGTTAACAGATCACCTTCATCAGCATTGGAGGATAAGACCCCACATGAGGTATGGACTGGTAAGAAACCTTCTCTTTCACATCTAAGGGTATTTGGATGTGATGCATATGTACATGTTCCAAAGGAGAAAAGGACCAAGTAGGATAATAAATATGAAAGGTGAATCTTTATTGGGTATAAGGATGGTTTAAAGGGTTACAAGATTTGGAACCCAGAAACAAGGAAGGTTGTGTACAACCGAGATGTGGTGTTTAGAGAAGTGAAAGATGTTGTTAAACATGAAATCCTACCAAAGGAACCTGAGAAGATAGAGTTTGAGCTAAAGGAGGATGAATCAGACTCTACAACAGAAGAAGACTCAGAAGATGAAGAGCCACAAAATCCAGCTTTGAGAAGATCAGTTCGGGAAAGAAGGCAACCAGAAAGGTATAGTCCATTCGCTTTCTGTTCAGGTTTTGCCTTAACTATAACTGATGATGAACCCAGAACTGTCAGGGAGGCAGTAGATTCAGAGGATGGAAAACTCTGGAAGGAGGCCATGGTTGATGAAATGGTATCCTTGCACAAAAATGATGCATGGGATCTGGTGGAGTTGCCGGCTGGAAGGAAGCCCATTGGGAGCAAATGGGTGTTTAAGAAGAAGATGAATGTAGAAGGCAAGGTGGAGAAATACAAAGCTCGGTTGGTAGCGAAAGGTTATTCCCAAGTGCCGGGAATTGATTTTGGTGATATTTTTTCTCCCGTTGCCAAAGTTACTTCTATTAGATTACTTTTATCTGTTGCTGCTGCATTTGATTTTGAGATAGAACAGATGGATGTGAAGACAGCATTTCTTCACGGGGATCTAGAAGAAGAGATCTACATGAAGCAACCTGAAGGCTTTATGGTGAAAGGTAAGAAAGAACTGGTATGCAGGTTGAAGAAGTCTCTGTATGGGTTAAAACAGTCACCAAGGATGTGGTATCAGAAATTTGATACCTATATACGGGGACTTGGCTTCACCAGAAGCAAGGAGGATCACCGTGTTTATTTTAAATTAATTGGTGACCGTGTTATTTATTTGGTCTTGTATGTGGATGATATGTTGTTGATTGGAAATGACAAAGAAATTATCCAAGATTTGAAGACCCAACTGTTCTCCAAATTCGACATGAAGGATCTGGGTGCCGCAAACTATATTTTGGGCATGGAAATTAAGAGAGATCGGGAAAAGAGGAAGCTCTGGTTAAACCAGAGGAAGTATGTCGAGACTATATTGCAGAGGTTCAATATGCAGGATAGTAAACCGGTGAATGTTCCTATTCCCGTAGGTGTAAAGCTGTCTGCTGAACAGTGTCCCAAGACACAAGAAGAAGAGGAGTATATGTCTCGTGTTCCATATGCAAGTGCAGTGGGTAGCTTGATGTATGCAATGGTCTGTACTAGACCAGACATTGCACATGCAGTGGGAGTATTGAGCAGGTTTATGTCAAACCTAGGGAAGGAACATTGGATAGTAGTGAAGCGGGTTTTTAGATATTTACGTGACACTAGTAATTATGGCTTGTTCTACCAGGGAAGACCAGGATTGGAAAGAGTGTTGGACATTCGTGGTTTTGTTGATGGAGACTGGGCTGGAGATCTGGACCAAAGAAGATCTACAAGTGGGTATGTGTTTAGCCTATTTGGAGGCGCAGTTAGTTGGATGAGTAAAAGACAGTCTGTAGTGGCTCTTTCAACTACAGAGGCAGAATACATAGCAGCCACTCATGCAAGCAAGGAAGCAGTTTGGTTGCAGAGATTGTGTTCAAGTATGGGGTTGGTACAAAAAGCTATAAGGATATACTATGATAGCCAAAGTGCAATTTTCTTGGCTAAGAACCCTGCTTATCATTCAAAGACAAAGCACATTGATGTTCAATATCACTTTGTTAGAGATATGGTTGAGGCTAAAAGGGTGTTGTCGGTAAAGGTGGACACTTTGAAGAATGTTGCAGATGCATTGACGAAGTCTGTGAGCACTCAGAAGTTCTCTTGGTGTAGAGAAACAATGGGTGTTGAAGAATTGGGCCAATGACTAAGCTCTCCTGTGGCCCCCCGTGGAAAGAAAACAACAAGTGGGAGAATGTTGGGTATGTGTTATATTCATTCCACGACTAAGCAAGCGGGAAAACTTTTGGTCCTTAATTTCCGATGGGTAGTCTGCATCCATGGTTTTGTGCATGGTTTTGCTCATGGTTTTGGGGAACGATGGTTTCAACCCCTGGTATTTTTGTAGATCCGTTCAAGGGAACTACGGTTATGTTCTAATCCAGGGTTTATGGATTGGGGTTTATGTATGCTTCCGCATGTATATATATGTGTTGTAACACTAAAATGAATATAATGAAAAATCAAGCTGGTCGTCCCGATTTGGGATCCAGGGGAAAATCTCTGTGTTTATCTGTTTTATGTTTTATGCTCTCGCTATTGTTTATCTTCTGTTATAAGATTCGTGAGTAGATAATTTATGTTCAGGGTTAAAACCTAAAA